>JAQIUQ010001136.1:0-25184 GCA_030378365.1 Hybognathus amarus | reverse complement strand
AAGGTCCGTCCTCCCAAACCTCCCTAAGGACATCCAAAACTCCACGGGGCTGGCGTCCAAAGAGAAGTTCGAAGGGGAAACCCCGTGGAGGCTTGGGGGACCTCCCGTACAGCGAACAAGAGGGGTTCTAACCACTTATCCCAATTTTTGGCGTCTTCCCTTACGAACTTACGAATCATGGATTTTAATGTGCGATTAAAATCGTTCCACCAATCCGTCTGTTTGTGGGTGATAGACGCTGGTGCGAACCGATTTAATGCCCAATAATTCATATAGTTCGCGTATAGTGCGTGACATAAACGCCGTGCCCTGATCGGTGAGAATCTCCTTTGGGATTCCCACCCAGGAGATTAACTGAAACAGTGCACTCGCAACACTTTTAGCTGAAATGTTGCGCAGCGGCACTGCTTCAGGGTATCGCATTGCATTATCCACCAGGACTAACGCAAAGCGATGCCCGTGTGCTGACCGCTCTAATGGCCCGATGAGGTCCATGCCAATTCGCTCGAAGGGGACCTCGACTAACGGAAGGGGGCACAATGGTGCTTTATTATGGGCCGGTGGGTTCACTAACTGACATTCTTGACAAGACGCGCACCACCTGCGCACGTTCTCATGAATGCCCGGCCAGAAAAATCGGGTCATTAGACGGTTTAATGTGGCTGCCTGCCCGAGGTGCCCAGCCATCGGATTACAATGAGCCGCCTGGAATAACATTTCCCGACGGCTCTTAGGAACTAATAACTGGGTTGTATCTTGCTTCGTCTGGGTGTCCTGGGTCACCCGATACAACCCTATCTTTAATCATAGCAAAATAAGGGTACGTGAGCGGCTGTTCCGGCCGGACCTGCTGGCCATCGATGACACGGACCTGTTCAAACGCATTTTTCAGCGTGTCATCTCGGGACTGCTCCAGAGGACTGCCACCTCCACACTATGCTTTTGTCCCCGGAATTGGATTATAACCGGCATGACAGGATATCCCATTATTTCCCCGTGCACACACCGCACCATAACCTCGCGGCTCTTATCCAATGCCACCGGCTGAATCAAACTTTGATGGATTGAGGTCTGGTTACAACCTCAATCCACCAAAGCGTGATATGTATCCCCCTTAATACTTACAGGTATCTGATACAGTCCCGTCTGATCGGGGGCAGCCTGTGGCGCATAGGGGACCCGGATCACCGTGTCCACCTCCATCACCGGACACCGGTCAATAAAGTGGCCCGGATCCCCACAGCGCCAGCAGGCCGGCCCAGGCCTCCCCGCCACCCCGGTGGCGGGAAGCGGATCAAGGGACTGGCGTGAGGAGAACGTGGGGCCAGGGACGGGAGGGGCGCTCCCAGACGATGGCCCGCCCCGGGGCGGAGCGCGCGGCGCTGGGCTCGGCTCCGGTGCCGAGCCCGCTCTCCAGCGGGGCGCCGGACGCGGTGGGACGCCGCCTCGGGACCTGGGAGCAGGGACAGGGCGAGAGAGAGAGGGAGAAGGGAGAGAGAGAGAAGATGATGGAGGTTCGCCGACCCCAGGGCACGCTGACCAGCTGGTCCTCCGCCAACGTGATGGCCTGGTCCAGCGACGTCGGCCGGTGGCACTGGACCCACTGCGCGGTCTTCTTGGGCAGCTTCGCGATGAACTGCTCCAGCACCACCAGCTCGATGACTCCGTCGACGTCGCGTCCCTCGGCCACCAGCCATCTGCGGCAGGCGTCCCGGAGCTGCTGCGCGAAGACGAAGGGCCGGCCGGTCTCCCCCAGCTCGAGGGTCCGGAAGCGTTGACGGTTTTGCTCCGGAGACCGGCCGACCCCGCTGTAAGATGGCGCGCTTGAGGTCTTTATAGACCAGGAGGTTGCTGACTGGCAGTTGTTGAGCGGCGAGCTGCGCCTCCCCCGACAGCAAAGGGAGGAGGCGCATCGGCCAGTCAGCTTCCGGCCATCCCCCGGCCGCGGCCGACCTCTCAAAGAGGTCCAGGAAAGCCTCCGGATCGTCCTGGGGTCCCATCTTGTGGAGGGTTGGGGCCGCGGCCGGAGGCCGGACCCCCTGGTCCAGCCAGCTCCGGAACTGCTCGCGGGCCTCTCGTTGGTCCAGGAGGAGCGCGGCGAGTCGTCGGTCCTGCTGCTCCTCCATCCTCAACAAGGCGTCTTGGTGTTGTTGGTGGAGGCCCGCAAGCGCCTGGATGATCTCCGCAAATGGCGTTGGTGAAGATCCACTGGCAGCGGCTTCCCCATCCATCCCGGGTTTTGGCACCAGTGTAACGATAGAACAGTGTGGTTCAGTGTGGGTGATGGATGGAGACAAGGGGTCGGCGATGGATCTTGTGTGTTTTTATTCAAAATAAACTCTTTCCACGGCGACTATGCGCACTTCAGAACAAACAACAGAACAGTCACTTTGTATCAAAACTCTTTCCCGCTGACTACAGCTTCCTCGTCACAGACGTAGCACTCCTTCCACTGAATACAGCTTTTCCGTCCGTTCAAGACCAAGGGCTTCTTTCAGCTGGGCACGAACACACACACAAGATCCAGTCTCTCTCTCACTGCAGCGTTTACCTGGCCCGCTTAAATACGTTCTCCACCGCCAATCACTGCAATCACAGACAGGTGTTCATCATTTGAACTTGATCCGCTTACCTCCCGCACGGCTCCTCTCCCTTTCTCCTGCTGCAGACACCGCTGAACCACACCCCCCATGCCACAGTCCCCAATGACGCATATCATAACGCGTTACATAACGCGTTACAAGACGCGTAGTGTTAAATGATAATGATCTCCACCCTGTTTCCAAAGCCAATCAATTTGAACTGTTATCACCCTATCAGTAAAGAACAAGAACAGACCACATTAATCCAACCCAGCATAAGGATGCCATGCCTCAGCTCACTGAATGTACGTTGCTGAAACTAAGAGAGATGGTTTAGCTTTAGATGGTTTTAGTCTCGCGGGTTAATACATCCTGTTATTTGTGAAAGGTTTTTAATATTTTTGTACAGTCTGTTTTCTATTAGAATGGCAATCGGTAAACATAAGTTGTAGGTAGGCAAAAACTAGTGTTTTCATCTAATGTTAACCTAATAGAACTGATTCAACATATAGCCTACTGACTGTGCTTGTTTTAAGGTGCATTAAATGATAATACTTTAACGAAAATGTAAACACACACACACACACGAATACCTTTGTAAGGCTATAAAAAGTCTCATAATTTGGCAAATAAAATATCACAATGTGGTCTACCAGCTAAGTAAAGAACAGGTAGGGTCACTGTCAGTGTTTGTTATTTTGAGACAAAATCCAAATGGGGACAGGATAATTTATTTTTACTTTACTGAATAGCGTCAAGTTCAAAATAAATAAAAGTATACACCAAATGATACAAATGTCTTATTTGACCAATTTTGAATTTTTACATTTTCTTCCTGAAATCCATCTTCGAATCCTACCCCCTGTTGGGATCAAGATAATCCTTTTTTTATTATCAAAGTTATCCAAATCCCACTGACAAGTTTTGAAAACAAACTGAAGGTTTGATCTAGATTAAAACTAGGATTGGATTTCCTGATCTAATCTGATTTCAGATTCCTTCTTTCCCTTTTGAACAACCCATTTTCAAGATTTGATCCAATCCGATAACCAAAATCTGATCAGTTTACCTTTGAACAACTGGCCCCATGACATCGTGGATGGACTTCCTGTCCTGTAGAAAGGCACAGCCCTACCACAGCTAGGTCTCATTTACTTTCCACACGGTCAGGGTATATTCTGGCAAACCTTTTGCCAATCACGTCTAGCAATCGGAAAAGCAGATAATAGCACACGCCGTTTACCAACACACGATGAAAAACTCGCAAAGCAAAACTTCCCTGCCTGTTTTCCCAGCACATCACTTTCAATACACATAGAAAGCAAGAGGCTTGAGACGTAAGAGGCGGGGCAATCGTTTAAAATTTTCAAATTAAAAGTTTTAAACGTAAGAACGTAGACAGATTGCAATGAGAAATTTCTATGAATGTGGACATCCTCAAACAGTACAGTATATTGTTTTGAGTATGTTGCATAAGGGAGAGACGTCAATTCTATCGACAAGATGGCTGGGAATTGATAAAGTTTTACATGCTGCGTCCGAAATCTCCAATTACTCACTATATAGTGGACTATATAGTGAGCTCGCCATTTTGTAGTGCTGTCCGAATGTATAGTGATGATTATTATACCCTATATAGTCCACTCAATGTATCCCAGAATGCATTTTGAAAAGTAGTGTACAACCGATGGTCACTAACCTAAGCCCTACATACCATCATGCATTGCGCTGATCGTAAAAATAATTTATAATCATGTTTGGAGTAGCGCATTATAACAAAAACGGTCAGAAATCACTTTTAGTTTTTAAATTTCGCAGAAATAAGCTCAATATAATGTAATGTATTTATTTTAAAAAATCTATTTAGCCCAGAGCCGGCTCGGCACCAGCTGACAGATGATGTAATCAACGACGCCGAGAGACGATCGAGTAGTGTCCGAAAGTGACTTCTATTACGCTGGTGAGCTCACACTATATAGTGCTCTGCTCTCTAACCCCAACATAGGGGGTAGGGATTAGTGCTTTGAGTGGAGATTTCGGATGCAGCATATAAGTATTTTTAGGAAACGGGTCAACACAATCAAGACTTAAAATATTATTTACATTTCTAAAAAAAAACAAAAAAAACAGTAGTTATGGATATAATATGTGTGGATATAATATATAGATATAATATATGATATATGTGTTATTTATTTTAATTCCTCCTCATCTTTCTTATTGTCTCTTGTTCCATACGCACTCCCACTCAGATTAGTAGGTGGCGCTAATGTACATTTATACGTTGGCTTGCCAAACCATCATAAACACCAGAAGAAGAAACCCGCGTGAGTTTAAATCAGAATGGCTGTAGTATACTCTCAGCTCAGCTGTTGCCATGAGTTTATTGATACATGAAGACCTTATAATGACTATGTATGAAAATGGACACACAGATACAGAAATATCATTTCATTTATCAGAGCTAGGAATGCAGAGGGGGAATTCAGAGAGAAATATAAGAAAATTCCGTTCTGAAAGAGGTCTTAAAAGAAAATGCATCTCCGACGAGGAATTAGAGTTGGCGGTTTCACGAGCAGTTGTAGAGGTAAGCATTTTCCTGAAATTGTTTAATGTAACTTTATGCGCAAGTGACCATTTTTCAGAATGCTTATAGATAATCTTTATAGATAATTAATAAGGTTGTTGCAAATCACCCTCAAAGATGCTGCATGATGACGCTGTAATGTGATAGTCCAGTAATACTCAGAAGTTTAACCTAATCAGGGTCTATACTATGTATGAAATATGTCTATATTTTATATACTTTCAAATTTTAATATGTAATATCATTTGAATATTCTTTCAAATGTCACGTGAACCGATAATCTCTTTTTTTATCTTATATCTTATTTTATTTTATTTATTTATTTATTTTTCTTTTTTACAGACTGGACCATATTACGGGCGTAAAATGATGACGGGCTACCTTGCTGCACAAGGTGTTAATGCATCAGAGGTCAGAGTGGGACAGACATTGGCACAAATGCATGAACCATATCACCGGGCTCGATGCCAGGTAGAGTTGGATAGGATAATACATTGCTTATCAAGTTAAACACATCATCATGTCTTTGCATGTAAATAATTATTCATTGTGGAATCATACATCAGTGTCTGTTTGGTCATCAGCCTTTATACGTATAGATAATACCTGAGTGTGGTGTTGCACATTTTTGCTGTTTCCATTTCATTCTGTTGTAAGGGAAAAAAAAAAACTATTACTAGTAAAAAATAACTAGTGCTGAATGTTAAAGTCTTACTACTTTCATACTTTCTAAAAGAAATGTATGTAACCTAATTAAATTTTATTTCAGGGAGCACGGAATTTGAATCCGGTCCCATACAATGCAGAGTATGTGGGTCACAAACTCCATATGGACCAAAATGAAAAGCTTTGCATGTTTGGTGTCACACATGTTATTGCAATTGATGGCTTCAGCAAGAAAATTGTTGGCCATTCCACTATGCCAATAAAGAACAATTTAACCATTTATGAAGAGGTGTACAAGTAAGATGAAATATTATATTATCATATATTCATAGTTTTTGTGTACCTTAATGTTTATTTCTAACTTTAGTATTTTTTTCCTCCTAGAAAAGCTGTCATTTCCCATGGGATGTGGGACCAGGTCAGAGTGGACCATGGCACAGAATTTTACCTAACCCTCTTCATGCAGGAAATGTTGGCGGAATACAGGCATAACCAGCAGAGACTACCTTACCTCCAGACAACATCAACTAAGGTGAGATTAATAAAGAAGGGAAAATAATTTGTAGGTCTATCTAAACTTTAGAATTACTGAATAATGTAAGTACAATTATAAATAGAAACAGTCGTTACAACTTAAGCCCTAGATGCATGTATGTGGCATAAATAGCTTATTTATAATAATCCATTTATGATGTAGCAGTTGTGCTGTTGTGTCAGAACATTTATACTTTCTTATTTTAGATTACGCTTTACATTGTGTACATTGTTCTTTTAATCCACAGAACCACACTGTTGAGAGAATGTGGCCTGAAGTAAATAAGCGGGTCAATTTCCCAATCAAGAGTGCACTCAGCCAAATGGTTGACCAGAAGTCTTTGGACATGGAGGATGGGATGATGAGGTACTGTGTGTCCAATCTTACATGCCAAATCAGCCAGATTGGAGTGCAGAGATTTGTTCATGCATGGAACAGTCATAATATTACAGGTATGCTGGACAGTGTTTTTTCATTTACACAAAAAAGGCTCTTTTAATTTACATTGGGACAACTTGCGGACACTTTTAGCCAAAGAAGATAACAAAGCATTCAGAAATTCAGACTAAAGTCTCATAATCTAATTAGGGGAAAACAGCTGATTTCAATCTTTGACGTGACCTTATGCGATATTATAGGGATGTGATGTGATCTCGTGGCACGAGATCCGACGTGTCTCGCTGTATCTGACTGGTCTCGCAAGAACGTGCCTATTTCCTTGCAAAACAATTTGGATTGTTTAAATTAGAGCTGCTAGATTAATCATTTAAATATGATTATAAAGTTTATAGTTTAGTTATAAACACTTATTGTCTACATTAGTGATAAAAATGAAAGAATCACTTGTATTGTTACACTTATCCTCTTCTGCCAGGAGGTGGTGACAACTGTAGGTTAAAAAAGTATTTATCATTGAATGCTCTATTTAGGAGATTGCAATAGTGAAACAAGTCTTTATTAATTGAGACACTGACTCCATTTTTTTTTTACTTGTTTGAATAGATTTTTTAAAATATTTGTCAGAACCACCAGTAAATTGTTTTGTTTAGATTTTTTTTCAGAGTCATGAAAGAATCGTGATCTCCAATTTAAATAAAAAAATACAATTGATCCAGAATCATGGAGCATTTAGTTCACATGTTTATTACAACAAATAATACAACAAATATGAATTTTATTTCATAAAGTACAAGTTCACATCAAAATGCACATGCATTTTGTGTTTTTCAGTTGAATAAAATACTATTTTTCCCTATTAAGGATTATTAAGGATTTTTTATTTTTTTAAAGTCTCTTCTCATCTCGTGAGATAGGAGTCTCATTATACCCCTACAATATTAAGGTATCATGGTTATATTTACAAAGACTGTTCTTTAGATTATGTAGTATGGTTTTATGCAAGTATTTTCAAATCTGTCATTTGATAACCATTCTTGATAAGGCAGGATGACCATCTAGGAAGTAGTCCAGGATAGAGGAGATTTTGATAAATATAGTCTGCATTGTTAGACTATCAAAATCTTTCTTGACAACACTTAAAATGTGTGGCAAAGAGATCTGGGATGTAATTTCAATGAAGAACAGTGGGGGCTGTATGTCAAAATATTTTCCCTCATTTTCTTGAAACAAAATAGCTGAACAGAACTATAAATGTATGCATAGGATTTACCTTACCCCCTTTGATAAAAGTATCATCCAAATGTCACAGATGTAAAACCTACTTAGGATCAAATATTTCTGGAAAGCAATACAAAATTTCACAGCCAAGGTTTTGCAAACTTCATTGGACAATACACCAGCACAATATCTTTTTGGTGTTGTATTGGACATGAGATTTGACCCTATATCTGTAAAGAGGCTTGGCATATTATCATACTTACTAAAAAAAAAGTTTTCTCAACCGGAACCAATCAATGCCTCCAACATGATCTTAGTAAACAACTTTTAAATGAAACATTAAAATTGGAAGAGTACACTTACAACTTAAATAACAAGGCCAGTACATTTTGAAAAATATATATATACCTTTTATAGACATAACCTTTTGGCCTTCACAGATATGCATTACAAAATGTATGACTATTTATAACCACAGGACATTGATTTTATTACTTTTATTATACTTTTTCTCCCTTCTATGCATCAGTGCTGTATTTTCCATTAGTTTGTTATATTTAAATACCGTTGATCTTTTTATGTAATGTATTTGTCATTTGTTGTTTCTACTGTTTGTTCTATTACTTTTTCTCCTATGTATATTAAAATAATAATTAATTTAAAAAAGTAAATCTCAAAAATGACTTTAGCTGGGTTTACAGTCATAGTTCATCTGCATGTCTTTTTACCTTGAATAGAATCCAATAACCCATTTCATTGATAAAATAATGCAAAACCATACTCATTCAATAACTCAGCTGCCAAAATATGGTTTGCTGACAAATGTCAAAGGTGTGAATAAAAAAAAGTGAACCAGCAGTATTTACTTTAGTATTATCAGTATTTATTTTTTTTCTCAACTTTATTTATAGGCAAAGGCATCCCAAATCTGCTGGCAAGAGATGGCTGCAAAACAAGGATTTTAGCGGAATTTCTGCCAAGTGCATCAGAATCTGCTGAGCTGTACCGTCAGGAAATGGGACAGAGATTGACCACTCCATCATCGTTTGGTATTGACCCATTCCAGTCTGAAGAGGCTAAAATTAGGGCAGAGACAGAATTTAATTTCCTTTATATTGACCTTGGAGATGTACTGAACTGTACTGTAAATGAGTATTATCACCCATTCCAGAACTGTTTAACTGAGCTAATTAATATCACCAGAAGATGTGCATAGTTGCTTTATTTTGTTGTAATTGTAATAACGAACACATCAAGTCATGTCATTGTATATTAATCATTTTGCCTACTGTAGCATGGAGTGTTTAAAATATTACACGTACAGTTACATTAAGTATAATAGTGAAATTCTGGATAAAATTCTGGTAGCAAACGATCTTTTAAGTCAATGATTTGTATTGGTCAGTTTAAAGCAAAACAAACTTGTAATGACAAATGACAAAATCTAATAAATTAAATGTTTAAGAACTACAACTTTATTTATTAACAACTGCATATTGGTATGCATTAAAGTGTTTGCATTACAAAGTGTACACATTACTTACAATTATTACAAAACTGTTAAACCTAATACAATGGAAAAAATAAAAAAATCCTTCAGTTTATATGTTTTTAGTGTACATATTTGCATAAACATGTTACATTACAAATAAAAAATAAAATAAAAAAAATAAAATCCTTCAGTTTGTATATTTTTAGTGAACATATTTGCATAAATATGTTACATTACAAATGTTAACTTTGCATCAAGAACTATTGCAATAAACCCTTTTTATATTGTATTTAACCTCAGGCCGAGCTGTTCTGTTCCTCTAAGGCCTTAATTACATGTACAACCTCAGAGAGGCCAGCAACCACTACAATTGAATCCCTCGAAATGGCAGACCTGCATTTGACACAAGCTTGTCCATCCTGAATCAGTATGTCAACACACTGTCTACAACCAATTAGGCTGCGACAGCAGCGTGCCAGTACGGGACTGTCCATCACTCCTGTAACAAACAGATAAAAATAACAAATTTATTACACACGCAATAAAAATATAAAAACTTTACACAGCTTTTATGATCCTGATAGTCTATCTGATATTTAGCATAGCTATTTATGGAGAAGCTATTCAGGTAACAAACACACAGCATTTTAATACCTCCAATATCATACCACATATTCTCACCCTCTCATTTATTCAAGTATGAAAAGTACCTCACTTTACAGGGAC
Organism: Hybognathus amarus; assembly: GCA_030378365.1. Taxonomy (NCBI): domain Eukaryota; kingdom Metazoa; phylum Chordata; class Actinopteri; order Cypriniformes; family Leuciscidae; genus Hybognathus; species Hybognathus amarus. The sequence continues at coordinate 14,979 of JAQIUQ010001136.1, read as the reverse complement.
TTTAAAGAAACCCTTAAGTAACAGATAAGGGTTTTCTTTTTATCTGTTCTGCTGAACACAAAGGAGGATATTTGGAAGAATGTTTTAATCAAACAGATCTCATTCCCTATTGACTACCATAGTATGTATTTTTTCCTACTATGGTAGTCAATGGGGATTGAGATCTGTTTGATTAAAACATTCTTCCAAATATCCTCCTTTGTGTTCAGCAGAACAAATAAACACATAGAGGTTTGGAACAACATGAGGGTGAGTAAATACTGACAGAATTTTCATTTTTGGGTGAACTAACCCTTTAATACCCATGGGTTCCCTTTAAGGGAATATTTTATGCAAGTTGTTACATGAAAAAGATGGTTGTTCTTTTAATCTACATATTGTACATGTCTGTGTGATGCCCAAGTGATTACTTGCCTCTACACACACAGCACTTGAACGAGGTTCTTAGAACCTCACTCTGCTGTTCAGTGAGGCCCTCGCTATGCTTGCAAAGCTCTCTCAGCTTGGCAGAAACAGCCGGTAAACCCTCCGATGCTAGAAGTACCTCCTCGATTTTGTCTTTTATTTCACAGAGCCCAGAGTCCTCATGTCTTGAAGTTTGCCTTTTACAGAAAAAAAAAAATATATAATTAGCAGGTGACAATAATAGTTTAAATTATTTTTTCTGTGAATAGTTTAAAGAAACCAAGGCTCTCACGTGAGGTCTTAATTGTAACCAATGTGTACTTTAAAGGGATATCACACGCACAAAAAGAACATTCTGTCTTCATTTACTCTCTTGTTATTTCAAACCTGTATAGGTTTGTATGTCACTAAAATATCTTATTTTGTGTTTAGCAAAAGAAAGTTACGCACAGGTTTAAAATAACAGGGATGAGTAAATAATGACAATTTTCATTTTGGGGTGAACTATCATTTTAAAAGAGCAAATATCTGTCATGTCATCTATCATGCAAGTACATTTCCATCATCATCTCAACAATACACTGCCATTCTATATTCCATGGTCCTGCTATGCCTCAATATTACTTAATTTTAGGTTGTATGCTGTTTGTTTTTGATCACATTAAAGTTAAAGGGGGGGTTGGCTGCGATTTCACTTTCTTCATTTTAAAAAGTTTAGTGTAAGCAGAGAAATCGTCTTTTAAAAATCAGGAAGTATAATTGCCAACAAAAACGACTTGATTGGGACTACAGCTGGGTTTTAGACGTCACTAACCCACACATTTGCATCAACCCCTCCCTACGGAATATGCAGGAAAGGGCATGATCATATTTCAGCAGCTCCTCGTCGAGTGTGTTGTTCACCAGCTGTCAGGTCTTCTGTGTTTGAGCTTCCCACGGACGCTGTACTTCGTCAACAATGGATACAATTTATGTTTGATTATATTCCTGAAAGTGACGATCGTAATCTAGCTCTCTGTGCTGCGCATTTACGAGAGACAGCTTCCAGAATCTCCACGAGTTCAACACATTCAAGTCACCGTCTGTGACTTACTTTCACTTTTATTTGCGATGTTCGTTGGATTGTTGAATAGATCTCAGCTGCTCATCTGCGGTGATGCGTGTCGCAGTAGCGCCGTCAAATCCGACTATAACATAGCCTATATAACACGCTCTCACTCATTTATTTTTTAGCATTTTTGGGAGGAGTATGTGGTTTCAACAACCAGATTAGTAACCTAGTAAAGATCCGAACACAATGCGAGCCAGACTACCTCCAGATGTGGTCAGGCAGATCCGATCACAACGTATTTACACCTTGCATTAACATGCGTTTTTTATTATCCAGATAACTTATCTGGATACAGACCGCATTTTAATACCAAGAGTAAATGGGGTCTCAGTTTCAGCGTGCTGTGACGGTTCCATTGTTCTTTAAAGTCAGACTAAACAATGTGTGTGTGAACCCCGAACGTGAAGCGTATAACGCGTGTGAATTACAGCAATAATGAGGTTCACGCCACCCGCAGCTTAGCAGTAGGTTTAATTTTATTATTAAATTGATCCGCTATTGTAATTAATTTGCCACGCAATATTTTCACTGCACAACCAACGTGCTGTGAGGATAATAAAATATTACATAATCTTACTCATTAAAAATTGTCTAAAACATTTAGGTCGATTACAATGAATTATAGGCATATAAAATAGAAGAGTCTATAATATGTCCGAACATTGCCATAATTAATCATCAATGAAAATTAAAAACAGGTTTATTTCAAAAACCTTGTTTAACAAATTAATAAAAGAGGTGTTACATCGCTGGTGGCTTGGAAGACGTGGGTAATATTATCCATTTTGCAACACGAACTGGAGGTAAGCAACAGTAATTTGTAGCTAGTTTGAACTACAGAACTTTTTGTATGCAGATTATACAATAATTTATGGGTTTTGTTGTGTATTAGAAGAAAGGACAAATTATTTACATGTCGACTGGGGATGCCGAATCACAAATCTGTTTGAAGAGACACGCAAACATAGGCCTACACAGCCTCAAACACAACAAAAACATTCTGTAGATATATGATAATTATGACTGATATAGCAGACAAAATCCTTTATATGGCAAAATTTGTAAGACAGCTATGCAAGATTTTATTTCTGGACCTCTGCGGGATGGATGCTGTAAAGTGAATAAAATATATAAACTAAACAATGGAATGATACTTTTACAATGTATTTTAATTATTATACATTCACCTTAAAAGTTAAATAGTTTTTTACAAAGTCGGGCTAACAGAATAATGATTTTAATGCACGACGTGGAGGCAAAGAAGCCGCCGATGTTAACTGGAGGGTGGTTTCCTCCGTGAATTAAGTGCATGAAAATAGTTTTATGCACAACTATCAGTGGATTATCCCGCTTAAAGATCTCCCTGTTTTCGTTTTTATTTTAATTTTATTTTTTGCTGCAGATGATGCACTGTTGCACTGCACGACAAAGCTGAAAATCGGTCCAACACGAAAAAGAGTCGCACGAGTCAGAATTCGGCTCAAAATCGGACGAAATTCGCACAGTGTATGCCCGCCTTAATTTACCAGGGATGCTATATAAATAAACTTAGTGTAGTCCTTCATCAGTTCGCCAGCGAGATCGGTGATACAACGGAAGTGGCAGTGCACAAAGATCACAGAATCCGGAAGTACTGTGTATCAGCGTGATAATCCCCTATTAAAATAATTTTAATGTAAATAGTGCAATTTTAAAGGGATAATTCACCCAACAAGGAAAATAGGATGTTTATCTGCTTACCCCCAAGGCAACCCAGATGCCATGAATGCAAGCAAATAAACATCATATTTTCATTTTTGGGTAAACTATCCCTTTATATCCACTGTAGATTTTCAATTATTTGCATGAATTTAAATAAAAAGTTCAAAGATAAGTAGCTATTCTGATGAGAGCACTCATGAACCTACCCTGGTTTCCTACGTTTCCTCTTCCCCATCTCGGCAAATACATCCTCTGCTACTGCAAAAATACGTCTGGAGCTCTGTTTCCAATACGCAGACCCTGTGGCAGTGGGGATAAAAATAAATAAAACAATTGTGTGAAATTCAGAATGATACCATCATTGATGAGCTGGGGCAAACTTCAGAATGAATTTGTTCCAATATTCCAGCCCACAACACAGACCTTTAATTCCAGGGGTATCGATAAGCAAATTTCCTTGACTATCAGTCAAGAGTATGCTTGATTCAGGACCCAAAGCAAGGGCTTCTTTTACTTTGGTTTGCATTGTTGACAAACAGGCCTCACTCTCCTCAAAAGGAATAACTAATGCCTTGTCCTGCACAAGTCTGTCACCCTCAAGTTGTCCAAGGAATATGGTTCTGTGGGAACACACACAAAAAAAAAACTCTGAACCTATCAGAAGTGGTTACTTTAAACACTTATATCTGCATTTCACTGCACCAGCATTTTGCAGGGTTCCTACTCATTTTCCATCTCAAAATTCCATACTTTTCCAGACTCAAATTTCCAAACCTTTCTGTAGATTTTCAGACCGTATTTTCAACCGTGTCCCTACTATGCTTTTTGAGATTCCCTTTCATGCATGTGTAATGCAGCTATCTGCAAAGTTATTATTTCTCAAAAGAAAGAATTGGATTGATATGGTAAAATCAAAGTCATAGTTACTGTCTTTACAATCACTTAAGACTGAGGAAGCCTCCGGAGCTGAACTTCAGTTATGGTAATAGTTGTTTAGCTTCTGACCAGCGCTGTAAGCGGTCGACCAATCACAAAAGACTGGGCCGTCCAGCCAATCAGAGCAGAGCAGGCAGCAGAAAGGAGGGATTTAAAGAGACTGAATCAGACAGGTCGTTTGAGAATCATTAAAAAAAATGTACTATGTATATTCTGAGAGAATGAAAGCGTTTGTTGTAGGAGATCTACAAACCAAAATTTGTATTTTCACCCCCAAAAATGTTTTTTTTTTTTTTACTTTGCTGTAGTGTCAGTAAGAAATATCAGTTTTTATTTCATTAAATTTTTTTATAATCATTTATAACATTTATTTTGCCATTATAATAATCCAGGGAGATCTTTATATGCATAAGGAGTCTGACAACAGCTGATATGCTCCACACTGAGATCTGATCTCACCATAATCGAATCCATCTGGGATTACATGAAACAGGAAAGAAAAAAATAATCCAGAAGAACTGTGGCAACGTCTCCAAGACTCTTGAAGAAATCTTCCTGAAAAGCTATACAAGTATACCTGGACCACAACTATTTACATGCACACAGGATTTTTTTTTCCCATGCTTACAATTTACAGCTACGCATTACAATTTCTAGTTTTATATACTAACCTAATCTATGAAGAAAAAGAAAGCAAAAATGCACATGAATTAATAGAAATCTGGCCCTATTTGCTCAAAATTTGGCTTTCCTAGGGGTAGTACCTCTAATATCAAGGCCTAAAGTCCAATTTAAAGCATCCTTTGTGGCCGCAAAAAAAAAAAAAGACAGAAAAGGGCTGATGTGACAATATGGCTGTGTGCACTGTCCTATTTGCCAAGTTCAAGGGTCTATAAAAACACTGGTGCTTAAAAAAAATTGGCTTTCAATAGCGTACTACATTATCCTATTTCAAGGCCTTAGGTCTGCTTTAACATAGGCTACTCATGGCGGCCAAGAAACCACACAGTGAAATGTTCCTGTGGTGCAATAGGTGGCACAGTGTTCATTGTCGATTTTAACGTTAAAGGTTTCTCATGCGCACACTGAAGTCTGCATACGTTTTATTTTGCAAAGAACTTTTAAGTGGCTCTGCAAGAATGCAAAGAATACCATGAGAAGAAACCCAAAAAATCTATAACCTGCATTTTTGCATAATGAAAAAGTGCACCTTGAATTCCTTCAGTAGTTTTTTGACAATCACTCAACAGCTGTCATGAAAACACTTATTGTATGATACATTAATTTTCATTAAATTCTTAATTTTCTATTATGGAAAACTAAATAGAGTCAATAGTCTGGAAATGCAAATATTTTTCCATACTCTGCTTTCTTTTTTCCAGACTTTTTCAGACCTGGAAATTACTCAAATCAAATTCCATACTTTTCCAAACTGCATAGGAACCCTATCAGTGCTGACCAATTTTTATCTGCTAAAAAGTACATTTTTCCACTTACCTTTGATACATTTTGGGGGTAACTGCAGGACTAACTGCACGTGTAGCTGTTGCAGTGGCAGATCGGGAAAAACTGAAACGAGGTCGACTTTGTGCAGGGTTTGGGTGAAATGGGACTGGGCTAGGGATTGGCCCACATGCATCATCACCCATCACCTGAAAGGTACTCCCACCATTCATCAAGTCTAAACAACTGAAGAATCCAGATGAACCTGGGAAAACTGAAATCCCCATGTCATTGGTCAAGTAAACACTTGACTGTGTAATCTAGACAAAGGAGACAAGAGAACAGCACAAGATCAGAATACAAATTAGTAAGAATATTACGCTATACTTTGGACCAACAAATTGTCATTAGCTTTCCAGGACTGGAATCTCTGGTGTGGTGTCTTGAAGAAGGCATCTTGGTAACACTTTACAATAAGGTTCATTTATTAAACATTAGTTAATGTATTAACTAACATGAACTAACCATGAGCAATACATTTGTTACTGATTTTGTTCATCTTTGTTAACGTTAGTTAATATAAATACAGCTGTTCATTGTTAGTTCATAGTGCATTAACTAATGTTGACAAGATTTTAATGAAGTATTAGTAAATGTTAAAATTAACATTAACTAAGAATGAACAATACTTCTTCAGCATTTGTTAATCTTTGTTAATGTTAACTAATGTAGTTAACAAATGAGCCTTATTGTAAAGTGTTACCGGCATCTTAATATGCAAGTGAAAAGTCGTTACGTATTGTATTGTGAGATTGTGACCCATACTCGAAATTGGTTTTCTGCATTTAACATTAACCCATCCAACACAAATCTACCTCCATACAACACACACATACTGTGGACACACACCGGAGCAGTGTACAGTAATCTTGATTTTTTAAAACGACTGACCAACAATTAGTATTTTTTAGTACTAATTAATTAATTAGTACTAATTACTAATTAGTACTACTAAACGTTAGTTTTAGTTAAATTCTCTTTTGTTCTATTCACTCCAGGAATGCGTGATGATAGACAATATGAGGCGTTGATCAGCTGCGCAGCGCCATCGCACGGTCGGCATCATTCGAATCTTAACGGTTGCTAATGTTTTACTGAAAAACGCTTGATTTTCTTGATTGATTATAAAAACCTTCCCAAATAATAAATTAAAATTAATTAAAAAAAAAATCGCCCAGCCTTAATTTTACAGGTTATATTACTGCAGGTTTGGTTTCTGACATGGGACATGAGCATAAACTTTAAAAAAAAAAAAAAAAAAAAAAAAAAAGGCCATGAGGCAGGTTGGCTTTTGCGTTGTTAATGTAACTTCATATTTAGCTAGGCTCGATTTGTAACTTAACATTCAGGCTAAAGGTATATTTAACACTTACAAAACATTACCAATTGTAAAATGAAGCTTAATCGGAAGAATCTGACATTTTTTATACAGAATTTAGCTAGTCTAAAAAAAGTTTATTTTTACGTTCTAGGATTAAATCATTTTTACGAGAGCAAACCTTGAAAATCCTGGCCAAGTTGTCCACTGTAACGTCGTCCTCCCTGAGAACTGCGGCCAGAGAGCCTCTTTTTAACGAGTATGTGCTAGAGGTCGACATCGTGCCAGACTTTGCAGGAACATAAAACGGCGCCAATTTGGGCATCTGCACAATCTGCTGAGTCTACGTCACATCCGTTTAGAATAGCCACACCTGTTGGTTTTAATTTTATCTCAATATTTATTTGTTCTATTTTATACCCTGTATGTTGTAATTATATAATCAACAGCATATTAGATTGTAAAATAACATTTATTTTATAGAACATGTTAAAGTTAGGATTAGGAAGCACACTTTAGTTTAGTGATGGGGGGGGGGGTATAACTAGATTAAACCCAGAATAATTTGAGAACAAAGTAAAATTTACATACAAAAATTAACGTAGGCTTTAGCAATAAAGATATATGTGGACTTTTGCACATCATCAATTTGAATCACTGAAACAGCTATGTAGAAAACTGAATTTGGGAGAAAGCTATAAACCCCTTGAAATTATAATTAAGACTTTTCTTAGACTAATTAAGGCATGAAATACTTTTATGGCATTACATTTTGTTACTATTTAAAATAACAACACGTGTTTATTTAACAATAACCTTCCTAAATTCTAGATCTTTGGCAGTAGGCTATGTGCTGGGTCATTAGAACCACCCGACCCCCTGGCTACGGGCATTATATAGACCATTTCACAAGATGTAAACAACACTGGTCCAGAAGCACTTCCTGTTTCAGTTTTTTAACACGACATAAAAGCTGGGATAAAATACAACCAACAGAACATTTAAAACTGAATCAAAAAGTTAAACAAACATCTTTAAGATGTTTTCTTTACATGTGAAATAAAGAAAACAGTTACAAACTGAAACAGGAAGTGCTTCTGGACCAGTGTTGTTTACATCTTGTGAAATGGTCTATAGGAGGGTGCCAAAAATGTATAGGCTACTTACTACGTTAGCAGGTGCTGTTCATTGCGGTGGTTCTATTTGTTTACCCCTATACTGTGTATCAGTCTGTCTCACTAATTTATGTTTAATTGGCTTTATGCACAGCTGCACTACTTCCTAAACTTAAGCCAGCCCCTTGTTTCCTGTCTGCCATTATTGGCCAAATTGATTAATTCAGGTGTGTCTGATTATTGTTGCCGTGACTACTGAGGTCAGGCACACCTGAACTAATCAATTTGTCCAATAATGGCAGACAGGAAACAAGGAGCTGGCTTAAGTTCAGGAAGTAGTGCAGCTGTGCATAAAGCCAATTGGCGCGTTATTTATACACACAAATTACTTGTTACATGCATGCAAACAACTCTTGTTTAAGATTAGTGGTGTGGGTATGGGGGAGAGTGTTCAGTAGGCTATGCACGCCACAAAGTACAGTTGAAGTTGCATTCTTCAGGACTCGTGGGATCGTATAAAATAAAGGAAATTGCTAAATGAATCTAGCCATAGATTTGTTTTATATCCTTTCGAAATGAGTGCACAAACCCGCAACCTCATGCCTCATCCCACAATGGCATGCCTTCACTCGCCCTTAACCCTAAAACCATATTCTGGACAAATGTGGAAAAAATAGTTTTGATTAAGACTTGGCTACTTTTCTTGTAAAAAAAAACTCCTTAATCTTGTATTTGGGTCAAAAATGGGCACCAGAAATGAATGGGAAAAACTGCAATTTAGAGCATTCTTCTTGTTTTTGTTTTTTTTGTTTTGTAAAAATAAATTAAAAGATCCAATACAATTCATATCTAACATACACACAAATGAAGGGCTGATCCTGTACAACATTCTCAACATGGCAAAAACTCACACTGCACACTCACAAACAATGCATTCAATGAGCATATGACAGAGCTGGGCTAAAGTAAAGTCTGACCATGTTTTTTTGGTATGATACAATCATCCACCTGGCTCATCACCCTCTCTCTCTCTCTCTCTCTCTCTCTCTCTCTCTCTCTCTCTCTCTCTCTCTCTCTCTCTCTCTCTCTCACACACACACACACACACACACACACACACACACACACACACACACACACACACACACAATGCATTCAATGAGCCTATGACAGAGCTGGGATTTTTATTTTTTTTTGCAACGTAAACCTGCAGTGATGTTTCGTGTTTGAAATAAATGATAAATGATCTACTACTTTGTCTTATCCTTATATCGTGGTCATATTTATCTAAGCATATTTTGTCATCTTTGTATAGTCTCACCTAACACAGATATATATTTTTTAAATTACAATTTTAACTTGTGATACTCAAAAACTTAAGAAGTCAAATTTATTTTATACAGTGGTTCATAGAGTTAAGCCTATATATGCAGCCATTAAGTACTATGTGGCTATTGATATTATTGTTTTTTGGTTAATTTAATACCAAAATAAGACACCAGGTGACAGCAAAGTCACTTCATCTTTAGATTTTAGCTCTAAGAACTTATTGGAATTATATTTTAATGTAGTTAAATTTTTTTAAATATAAAACATACAAAAAAGCATAATTTACATAGAAAATATGGTACTTTTTGACGAATGTAAATTCAAAAATACCCCCAAAATAAAAAATAAAAACACCATAAATGGATAGACAAAACTTTATCGAAGACAGTGATATAACATTTATAATAAATAAAAATTAGGATCACACCTGAATCCTCTGTGCCCACATTTGTCCACAATATAAAGTGTATATAAAGGGCTATAAAGTGTAGGTTTGAGGGTTAAAAGGTTTATTTTTATTAGCATAATATGTATACATTGTGTCTTTATTTACAAACCCGAGAGCCTCCAGCAGCTACATTTCGGGAAAACACTAAAGTGCCCTCTAGTGGCTCTTGTGCAGGTGTCAATAGAATGAATTCAAAACGACTATTAATTTTTTTTTTCGACTGCTTATTACACACCAAATCTTTATTTGTCACACAATTTCTGAAACCCGACACTCAAACACCAAATCTGCAAAACTATACACTTATCCTCAGTTTGATATTTTTATTTCATAATAAACACTTTTGGCAAAAAAACAACGACATACAATTCTATATGTAACACAAAAATCTATCGGGAAGTATCTTGATTTCCTTTTTCAAATACAGCCATTCAAAAAGTCACAAAGGTATAAATGTTACAAATGTATAAGATGGTTGAGAAGAATTGTAAGAAGTGGTTCAAGCGGATTCCTACTGAATGAACCATGTGTGAGCCATATTATTGCAAAGTGTTTAGTTATGCAAAAGCTATCTTAGCTGGTGTCACAACATAGATGTGTGAATTATGTGTAGTCTATTGACAAAATGAGCCTTGTTTTAAAAATTTCTGCCTAAGGAATCGAAAAACGTAAAAAAAATATTACTGTTCAAAAACTGTACATAAGAGATGTGTCATAAAAGAAGAGCTTAACATTTAAATAACTGTGATATGTCAAAAAAAAAACAATATTATGGCAAAGGTGTTTGCAACACAAGACAAATGTTTGTTTTTGAGATGTGTTTGTTATTTTGAATGCAGTGCTTCATTTTGCAAGAGATGTGAGGTATTTTGCATTTTTGTGCATGCAATTCTTCAATTGTGTAAAGTTTGGAAATAAAGAGGTAAAGTTTTTAAAATGTAAGCAGATGATAAAAAAGTAAAAATGAGATTGATGAAATGCATTCTAATAAATGATTGCTTTTACAATTTATATTTAACCATTTCTAAACAATAGCCTTGAAACAATAGCCTAATGTTGCACATCGACACATACTTGTCTCGATCCCATCTCTTTAGTGTATACTCCGTTTTATGAATAATGGCAGAAAGAGCATCTAAATTAGGTGTTTAGCCAATATTGAGAAATTATTTAGGTGTAAATATAGCCTGGCCATATATATTTGTAAATGGCCTTTTAAATGCACACGGCTATAATTATGCTTACAGTAGGCTAAATGTGGCATTTAAACAAACTTTTAATTTGAAAATTTTAAACGATTGCCCCGCCTCTTACGTCTCAAGCCTCTTGCTTTCTATGTGTATTGAAAGTGATGTGCTGTGAAAACAGGCAGGAACGTATTGCTTTGCGAGTTATCCATCGTGTGTTGGTAAACGGCGTGTGCTATTATCTGCTTTGCCGATTGCTAGACGTGATTGGCAAACGGTTTGCCAGAATATACCCTGACCCTAAAACCGATCCTTGCGGTACTCCATAGTCTACTGGCGTTATCTTTGATTTTTCCCCATTTAAACAGACAAAATGATAACGGTCCGATAAGTACGATCTAAACCAGCTTAATGCCTGTCCCTGAACACCAGTGTAGTTTTGTAGTCGATCCAAGAGTATTTTATGATCTATAGTATCAGAACGCAGCGCTAAGATCAAGTAGGACTAGTATTGAGATACAGCCTTGGTCAGAAGCTAAAAGTAAATCATTTGTAACTTTAACTAGCGCTGTTTCTGTACTATGATGCGGTCTGAATCCTGACTGGAATTTTTCATAGATATCATTTTCTTGCAGAAAAGAGCACAATTGAGCGGACACAACTTTTTCTAGTATTTTTGACATAAATGGAAGATTTGAAATGGGTCTGTAATTTGCTAAGTTATTTGGATCTAATTGCGGTTTCTTAATGAGAGGTTTTATTACTGCCAGCTTGAATATTTTTGGAACATGACCTAAAGATAAAGACGAGTTAATAATATTGAGGAGAGGCTCTTCCACTACAGGTAACACTTCTTTCAGTAGTTTAGTGGGTATTGGATCTAATAAACATGTTGTTGGTTTAGAAGCAATGATAAGTTTATTTAGCTCTTCCTGTCCTATCGTTGTAAAGCGGTGTAGTAGTTCTAGAGGGGCCATAATTGAGGCTGAATCATAAGACACCATAGAGGATTGTACATTTATAATTGTGTTTTGGATGCTTTCTATTTTCTCATTGAAGTAATTCATAAAATCATTACTGCTAAGCTGTAACGGTATATTTTGCTCTGGCGATGTCTGTTTATTTGTTAGTCTAGCCACGGTGTTAAATAAAAACCTTGGATTATTTTGGTTATTTTCTATTAGTTTGCGAAGATGCTCAGCCCTGGCAGTTTTTAGAGCCTTTTTATAACGTGACATACTGTCTTTCCACGCGATTCTAAAGACCTCTAAATTAGTTTGTTTCCATTTACGCTCTAAGATACGAGTTTCTCTCTTGATAGCATGCGTATCACTGTTGTACCAGGGTGCTTTAGTTTTCTCTGTAACCTTTTTTAATCTAATTGGTCAATCCAAGAGTATTTTATGTAGGACAATAACAGTAGTATTTTTAAATTTAACCTCTGAACGTTACTATTGATTATTAAATCATGACCAAATACAACCAAAAACAAACGTTCAGTCTTGCTTGTGAAAGGTACTTCCTCGAAAGCTGTTTTCAGTTGTGTGGCGATGTGTACAGCCCCAAGCAGAGCACAAAACAGGCATTTTTCTCGATTTCTTGTATGAGAGGTATGGGAAAGTTGCTCTCCCCAATATGGCGGCGCCGTTGACGTGCGCTCCAGCGGCCAATAGGGCGTCTATGTATATATTATGTCTATGGTCCTAATAAGTGAGTTGAGGGAGTCAATCAACCGATTCGTTCAAACGGCTGATTCATTCGGGAAAAAAGCATGTGATTGTTCATTGAATCATTAAAATGATTCGTTCAAAACGCGGATTTTAGTCAATTATAGGCCTAAATCATCGCTGTCTGTTGTATTGAGACTCTGCTACGGTTTCATTTTGAAATTCTAGTCGGCCCAAAAAAAAAAAAAAAAAGAAAACAAACAATATTGATACAATTGTGTCTAAAAAGAAACTCAGTAATGTTAATTTAAATATATTGTATAACAAATATCACACTTGTGCAAGGGAAACGGCAATCTTGCTGATGTGATTTCTAATATAAGAACATAATGACATAAATAGAAGACAAAAATTAATTTGGGGACACACCTATAACCATCGACATAAATACATGTCTGCCTGTAACTGCACACATCATGCAGTGAAAGCACGAGAGAGAACTGCGATGTCATCTCGCAGTTCCTCGTACATCGTTAAAACAATGCACATAAATAATAAACTTACGATAGTTCTACCAGAAAGACTCGGGAGATAATGAACTGTACAATAAAGCATTTTATTAACAGCCCAGCAAGCCATTTATGCAACAAGTCTTTGGCGTAGGCCCCGTCCGTAACTCGCGATCCTAGGGTACGGATTCTGCATATCCTGCCTGAAGATGAAGGCAGGGGCGCAGCCGACCCCCCCTTGGAGTTTTGGAAGGGACCGACCTGGTGGTGGTGGTGGGAAGGATGGAGCAAAGATCGTCTTAGTGGAGGTGGGGAGGGTGGTGGTAAGTGAAGCGTCAGCATCTGCGAACTCAGACAAGTGCAAGTAAGGGTCTTTTATACATCACGTATTAGAACGCGATTGGATAGATGAGAAGGTAATAATGACGTGACAATTGAGTCTTCCCGGCAGAACTTACGCTACGCTTTCATTTACGAAACTTACGAACACGCATATAATCCTAAAAATAATAAATGTTCAAAAAATACATAACTTATTTGGTGAGATTTTAGAAAAATCTTTTTTTAGACTTTAAAAAAAGCATTTATCATATTAACAAGAACACTGAATGAATAACCTTCAAATTTGTAAACACATTTTGGGACATGTCTGTGCCTTATGCATCTCGACAAACGTTGTGGACACAAATGGCACCGGTTTCGTAGAATAACTCACCTGTATTATCATACTTTTGCGGCAAGATTCATGCGTGCGTTTGATCGTGGAATAGGCTATATTCCTCATTGCACCCAGTATTTAAGCAGAAATTAATACAAAGGTGATTAGTCAACTAACTGCTTAAATTTCATAAGATATTAAAGACAGTGTATGTAATCCTCAGAAGTTTGTGGGCTCTCTTAACAAAAAAACAAGGGAATATTCCAACTGTAAATTTAGTGATGAGTGTAAAACAATTCAGGAAACGGGATTTAGAATATTGACCGAATACACACCTTCACTGCTAAGTTAGGGACCCTAGGAAAGACAAAACACCATGCAGGATGTCTATTCCAAGGCGATCTCTGGTGCCACTAAGTGGATCAAATTGTGCTGCAACTTCTTCCATGATTGTGCGGTCCAACGTGTACTGGTTAGGAGGTACAGTCACTCTGTCAGACCAGTCTACCAGTGGTGTCCTTGCTATATAAAGCTTACAGCACCTGGTATTCCCAGGCGGTCTCCCATCCAAGTACTAACCAGGCCTGACCCTGCTTAGCTTCCGAGATCAGACGAGTTCGGGCGTTCTCAAGGTGGTATGGCCGTAACCGAAATCTGCGGCCAAAATTGGGCTATTTGAAAGGTTAGAACATTAGGGTAGGAAACTATATAAAGCTTACAGCACCTGGTATTCCCAGGCGGTCTCCCATCCAAGTACTAACCAGGCCCGACCCTGCTTAGCTTCCGAGATCAGACGAGTTCGGGCGTTCTCAAGGTGGTATGGCCGTAAGCGAAATCTGCTGCCAAAATTGGGCTATTTGAAAGGTTAGAACATTAGGGTAGGAAACTATATAAAGCTTACAGCACCTGGTATTCCCAGGCGGTCTCCCATCCAAGTACTAACCAGGCCCGACCCTGCTTAGCTTCCGAGATCAGACGAGTTCGGGCGTTCTCAAGGTGGTATGGCCGTAACCGAAATCTGCGGCCAAAATTGGGCTATTTGAAAGGTTAGAACATTAGGGTAGGAAACTATATAAAGCTTACAGCACCTGG
>JAQIUQ010001134.1:37500-64155 GCA_030378365.1 Hybognathus amarus | reverse complement strand
TCTCATTATAACGACTTAATAAGTCGTTAAAACGACATAATTATGTCGTTATAACGAGATATTATGTCGTTTTAACGACATACTAAGTCGTTAAAACGACTTAATAAGTCGTTAAAACAGGGGCGAATTCTATATGCGTTAAGTTATATTTAGCGTTCTTATAATGACTTTCTATTGGGAGGACATTGATTAACGGTAAATGAAACGTCTCTGCGTTCAAATTCTGGACTTATCTGGTTTTTGTATACTTTATTATGTGTTTAGAATTATAATAATTATAAGAAATGCACGCACAATTATCCGTGAGCTTGATAAATGTCTGCAGATAGGCCTATGTTTTAGGCTACTATCCACAAACAAATTGCATTCAATTGTGCAAACTTCAGAATTCAACGAATGCACTGCGAACAACAAAAATAGTTAAATTAATATTATTATTATTCATAAAAATAATAATTATTATTTTTAAAATAGTTATTATTATTTAACATCATTATTAGGCTAAATAATAATATTTAATAATAATGAACGCTTTGCGTTCATATTCTGGACTTATTGGGCATGATTTTTTGTAGTAGGCTATAGGCCTACTTTATTATGATTTAGGCTGTCGTAGCCTATAAGAAATGCACGCACAATTATCCTTGAACTGAATAAATGTTGCAGATATAGTTTAGGCTATCCACAAACAAATTGCTTTCAAATGCATGTGCAAAATTCAGAATTCAACGAACGTGCAGCAATTTGTACAAATATAGACATTTATTGTGTATAAAAGACATTTTTGTTTTATTTTGTAGTGATTATAATTTGCGCCTCCATTTATTGACGTCTGAGTCGATCTCATTTGAGTAGGATATTCGGCAATTTGCTTAACGTGGAATTAAACGCGTTGAGTTTATATTCTGAGCTCATCAGATTTTGTTGTAGGCCTATAGGTCTACATATACTTTATTAGTATGATTATATACTGTGTTTGGTCTGTTAGTAAGTTTGTTAAGGTTTGTATTCATTTCGATATGCCACTAGAGGGCAGAATAAGACCGGGAATTAAAGAACGCATTGTAGATATGTTGACCTACTCTTTTCATATAGCCTACTTTTCTAAAACATTACATATTAATGGCAATTAACTTATTTGGCAATTACTCTATAGTTTTGTTGTCAGTGGGCCTATTGCTCTCTCAGCCAGCTTTATAGTTTAGGCTATCTATTATATTTGGTTTATTTGTTAACTTTACAACTCATTTAATCGCAGATAGCCCAGCCTATTTTGGTTCATGAGCTTGGTCATTATTGGCCAGATCAGAAACTCTGCTTTACTTGACTTGGCTTGCACCACCACTACTGTCTGCGAAGTATTATTTTATTGGCCTAATAGTAGTCTATTAATTTAACTATTGTTGTTGTTGCACTGCATTCGTTGAATTCTGAATTTTGCACACATCATTGAAAGCAATTTGTTTGTGGATAGCAGAGCATTTGAGCGAAGCGAAACGGTGTAACGCTCAGCTCAATATTTCCTCTATGCGCGTGCGCTCCACTCGCGTCCCAAGCGAACGCTCCACTGATGAATCGCTCACCGGTAAAAACCAATCCCGCTCAGATACCGCTAAGACATAAAATGTCTTTGTAGGCTACTTGCTTTCTGTTTGTACTTTCAAAATGAATATCTGGAATAAATGTATAAATTACAGTTGCTAGAAATGAAAATATAATTATTTTGGGGTGATTCTGAATAAAAGTCTGTTCTTTTTATTAAATTATGCTTTAAATGAACTTAATTAAAAACATGTCTAGCCCTTTGGCAAACTTGCCTATTAAATGCAACTGAAAAGCTATATTTCAACTGTATTATAAATATAGCCTAGCTATATTTCTATATTTTAACTGAAAAGGGCACTGGGCCAGTGCGCAGGGGCACCAACCATTCACAACCGTTTGGGGGCACCACATAACAAGCTTAAAAAATATTTTGCGTAAATTGCTATGTTATTAACTTGAAATTGTTGAAAGACCATACATAACTCATTATGAGCACTAATCTAACAATAATAACAATAATAATAAATTATAAAGAAATAAAGATTATGACCACTCACTCCCCCCTCCCCAATCTGTCAGAGTTGAGAGTTGGACCAACCACAACAAGTAAGCGCAAATATGTCATACATTTTTTAAACGCCCGGCTACGTTTTGCAAAAAGAAAGTTACAGAAAGACAATGACGCTAGACGTTAAGCTACAATTCAAAATGTTCCAGGGATCGAAAGTTTTGTTGTGAGAACATCATGGTGATGACTAGCAGCGCTGAGTCTGACGGAGCAGGTGTTCTAACGATTTGTTCTGCCTTGTCGAAAAATACTACCGTAGCGCAAATCGTTTACAGAGAATGTCGAGTAGGCTAATATTATTAGAAGTGGAGACGCTAACAAACAAAAGGACCTTGGTACGTGTAGTTGCTTGTGCAAAATCAAGGAAGAAGCAGTTCTGCTAAACTTAATACATGAAAACGTTTTAACAGATTTAGTGTCTCTTATCTGTTCCCCACTAAATAATTTTTATTTTTTCCACTAAATGTTTAGATTTTATACAATTATTGTGCACTTATGATTATTGTAGACTTAATTTTACTGCTGAGTTACCCACTAATCTAGTTTATATAGATAAAGTCTTTATATAGATTTTTTTTGTCATAGGTTAGGCTAGTCTATGATCATAAAGCTAACTCTATTTGACTCATGCTAAAGTTAAGTTTCTCCAACTCTCCCCAGGTTGGCCAAAAACGCAACTTAAAAAGCATCAGATTGATGCTTTAAAATATGGAATATTAAAAAATCTTCACGGGCCCTATTGAGGGCTATTTAAAAACGTCTCAATCTTTACACCACTTTATTATACATAACATATCACTATATTTACTATTTTTAAATCGTACAAAAGTAACAATATAATATTTCAATCCATGCATGTTTAGTAAATCGTGACCACGTTGTAATAATTCAGAAAGCACGGGGATGTAGGCTACGCAAACATGGTAGTGCAGCAAAAGGTGAACTATAGTCTAGCCTATATACCATTCGAAAATAAATTAATAGATAAATGGGTAAGGCTGTTGCACTGAGCCCCTCTCATGACATGAAGACAAAAAAATATTGTAATATAGCCTACAGATTAACATTTCGTTCCCAGCATCCCATGAATTATTAAAAATTCGTTCTCTCATTTAGGGTGGCCACGAATTAAATTCGTTTCCACAAATTCATTAAAAATCGTTCCCTGGTTTAGTAAATCTTGGCACTGTTGAACTAATTAGTATACTCTCGTTTAATTAAAACAAGGAAACAAATTATTACAACGTGGTCACGATTTACTAAACCATGGATCGAAATAGGCTATTATGTTACTTTTGTACGATTTAAAAATATTAAATAGCCTATAGGCAGTGTTGGGGCGTAGTTAACTACAAGTAGCTTAGCTACTAACTTAACTACATTTTTCAGTAGCTTGGCAGTAGCTCAGTTGCTTTTTAAACAGTGTAGCTTTTCCAGTAGCTAACTACTTTTTGTAGCAAGTAGCGGTGTAGCGCGAGCAAAAGCTACATTGCTACATTGTCGAGCCTGCGTGAATCAGCGCGATGCAAGGATATTCTTCTTCTTGTTAGATTAGGCTACAAACTCATTTTTTACCATTACCGCCACCTGTTATTTAATCACGCATCTTGCGGCTAACGGTACACTGACGTACAGAAGTGGGTTGACACACCCATGTTATGATTATATAGCAACACGTGACGGCAGATTAGGAGGATGGAGAAACAACTAATGTTAATTACCCTTGGCCTTATTTGTCCAAGTTCAATCAGTATTTTTGAGAAAATGTTCTACATGCAATTTACGTTGGATGTATATTTCGTTCATGCAATGTTGTAGGCTATTTGTTGCACTTTTGACAAACAGTCAGATATATTTTAGTGTTGTGTGTAATAAAACAAAACTCTTTGAAATCGTAATTGCATTGCCTTGTTTTAAACACTAAATATTTTACTTAAAACATTCCTCAGACACTTATTCAGTTATTTATAATATAGCCAGTTAATATATAAAATAATATAAAATAAAATATATAATATACAAAAAGCAAAAGTAGTTTCAATGTAGCTAGCTACTTTTTGATTGTAACTTGTAGTGTAGCTAACTACTTTTCTAAACGGGGTAGCTTGACTGTAGTTAAACTACTTTACGAGTAGCTTGTAGCTTGTCAAACTAGTTTCAGAGTAGCTTCCCCAACACTGCCTATATAGGCTAGTGATATATAGGCTATATAGTAGGCCTATGTATAATACTGACAACAAAACTAGGTGTAATTGCCAAATAAGTTAATTTCCATTAATATATAATGTTTTAGAAAAGTATAGTGTTATGAAAACAGTAGGTCAACATATCTACAATGCGTTCTTTAATTCCCGGTCTTATTCTGCCCTCTAGTGGCATATCGAAATGAATACAATCCTTAACAAACTTACTAACAGACCAAACACAGTATATAATCATACTAATAAAGTATATGTAGACCTATACAACAAAATCTGATGAGCTCAGAATATAAACTCAACACGTTTAATTCCACGTTAAGCAAATTGCCGAATATCCTACTCAAATGAGATCGACTCAGACGTCAATAAATGGAGGCGCAAATTATAATCACTACAAAATAAAACAAAAATGTATTTTATACACAATAAATGTCTATATTTGTACAAATTGCTGCACATTCGTTGAATTCTGAATTTTGCACATGCATTTGAAAGCAATTTGTTTGTGGATAGCCTAAACTATATCTGCAACATTTATCAAGTTCAAGGATAATTGTGCGTGCATTTCTTATACGAAAGCCTATATATAGCCTAGGCCTACTACAAAAAATCATGCCCAATAAGTCCAGAATATGAACGCAAAATTAAATATTATTATTTAGCCTAATAATGATGATAAATAATAATAATTATTTTAAATAATTATTATTATTTTTATGAATAATAATAATATTAATTTAACTATTTTTGTTGTTGCAGTGCATTCGTTGAATTCTGAAGTTTGCACAATTGAATGCAATTTGTTTGTGGATAGTAGCCTAAAACATAGGCCTATCTGCAACATTTATCAAGCTCACGGATAATTGTGCGTGCATTTCTTATAATTATTATGATTCTAAACACATAATAAAGTATACAAAAACCAGATAAGTCCAGAATTTGAACGCAGAGCGTTTCATTTAACGTTAATCAATGTCCTCCCATAGAAAGTAATTATAAGAACGCTAAATATAGCTTAACGCATATAGAATGCGCCCCTGTTTTGACGACTTAGTATGTCGTTAAAAACAACTATAACGACATAATTATTTTCGTTTTAACGACTTATTAAGTCGTTATAATGAGATATTATGTCGTTATAACCAGGGTGGGAATTATGTATTTTTAGGGGCAAGGCCATTTGGCCTCCACCTTTTCTTTTTTTTTAGGGGCACCAAGGCCATATGACAGGGCACAAAGGCCATTGAGTACAATTTGATGGTTTTACCATTCAGATTAATAACATAACATCCTAATTTGGAATAAGACATGAATTATGACTTTTTTAATAAAAATAAAAAAACATATTTTTTAATGAGAGAGTGCCCTTACATTCTAGAAGGTAAAAAAAATCAGACAGAAAATATAATATTTTATGTATAATGAAACGATGATAAAGTCTATCGATTATCATAACATTATACATATAATTTATTATGAAAATGCCTGACATGGCTCGAAGAATACAGGTAAGTCAAATATAATTGCAAAAATGTTTATTCTCTTTAAAACGACATAATGTGCATGTTACAGCGATCTGTTAGCTTTGTTTGTGGTTGGGGATTTCCTGCATTGTCAGAACGCTCTTCTTCATGTGTTCAAAGATGGACTATAATGTTCAGTAGAGCGTCCGCACATCAGTACAGTGCTCATAATGATTACATCGATGCATTTGGCTATAAATTCAATAAAATATTATTCCTGTCAATATAAATCTGATGTAAACTGAGATCAATATTTCGTAAAATCTGCACACTTTTGAGCTAAAAGCCATGAGGGACGTTGTTTTGTGAATCGCTGTCATAACGACAGCACAGGAGTTTTTTTATGAATGGGAACGTCTGACGCATTAAGACATAACTGTCAATATAAATTTCTCAGAATATAATAGTGGTCAAATACTGAAACGCGAGTCTTATATAATTTTAATGATGTATAGTTTGTCAAGGTAAAAACATTAAATCTAGTAACTTAGTAACGTGCGCAGACGCACTGGCAACAGCTTAACAAGTTTAATATACCGGTAATTCTAAGTGTTGAGTCAAATCATCACGTATCATATCAGAACCGGCTAGCTCGTTTGCTATGCTAATATTTACTTGAGTGTTCGTTCTTCTGTTGGTGTTGATGTTAACTGCTTCTTGCCCTGTCTTTTGAGGCGTGAGATCATCGATATGATTATGACACTGCACCTGCGCGAATCCACGAACTATTTGAAGTTCAGAGACTTCTTGGGTGGCTCGCTGTAATTAGAAGCAACCCCTCTATGCCGCACTGGCGCTTATATATGTAACTTGGACAGGGCCAGGGCACACAGGCCACTGTGGCCGTAGGGATGATTTTTTCACGGGGCATGACGGCCAAAGTGCAAAGCAATGGCCGCGTGGCCGCGGTATGGTTCCCACACTGGTTATAACGAGATATTATGTCGTTTTAACAACTATATTATGTCGCTTTAACGACTTATTATGTGGTTTATGACTCACTCATTTAAAACAACTTCATTAATGTCGCTTATACGAGATATTATGTCGTTTTAACGACTTATTATGTTGTTATAACAAGATATTATGTCGTTTTAACGACTTATGTCGATTATAGCAAGATATTATGTCATTTTAGCGACATACTACAAGTCGTTAAACGACTTAATATGTCGTTAAAATGACATAATATGTCATTATAACGAGATAAGTTTTTTTTTTTTTCTCACCTTGGGTCTCAGGGCTTCGTACAATACCTATATGAGTAATAAAAAATAAAAATAAAAAAAAACCACTACTGCAACACATTTTACCCAAATATTGTACAGTGTCTGCTCAAGGTCACTAAATCGCAGCTGTCTTTATTTTATTAAATTCACCTAAATCTGGTTGTATATGGGTTATGATAATCAATCCAATCTCTCCATAGTACTGAAAACAACTGGGACTTTAGTCTTAGAGCATAGGCTTAGCTTCTCCATTGTAAAGAGATCATGCTACTATGTTCTTCCAGTCTTCAAGAGTAGGCAAAGTTGGTTGCAGCCACTTTCTTGTAATTGCTTTCTTGCTTGCTATTGTTAAGGATTCTGAACAGGTATTTGTTTGGAAAAGCACTGCTAATCAATCCCAAATAAATCACCTCAAAACTGAAAGGAATTTCTCTAATCTTAAGGATTATTTCTAATTAAGTATGTATCTCATACCAATATTGATTAATGGAAGGACAACTCCAGAAAATGTGAAAGTGATTTGCCTTGTCAACCCCACAACTTCTCCAACAGTTGGATGATTGTTGCTTGATCTGGGCAGGTGTGGAGAAAAACCTAGAAACACCCTTTCACGCAAACTCTCTCCAGAACAAAGAATGTGTAGTTTTCCATTGTGACTCGCATATACTTTCCCATTCCTCTACCGAAAGACTCAGATTACCTTCTCGCTCCCATCTACTCTTTATGGATAATGTGTCTACCTGCTTAGCTTGTTGTAGCCCACCATACAGCTTTGAGATTGTTTTTACAGACATCTGATTGATAGGCTAAAAAACAAACCTTTAATAACCCATTTTCTGCTTTACTTAACACATCTCCTTTAGCATGTTCTAAATAATGGCGCAGTTGTAAATATCTATAAAAGTCTTGGTTCTCCAGTTTCCTTTAAGCATATGAAAGCTCTGGAGTTTCCCCTTGTTCAGTAAATGTACAATAGGCAGTTAAGCCTATGTCCACCTTTTGAACCTGTTATCTGTTTTATTAGGAACGAACTCTCGTATCATAGGCACACCAGCGCAGCAAAACCATAGAATCTTTCACATTACGTAATTTCCCTATCTTCTTCCAAATGTTTAAGGATACATTTAACCAAGGATTATCTATAGTTAATAAATTATTTATCAGTCTAATATCACCCAAAGCTGCCTGAACTGGAACATCCTGAGATATGGCACTTTCTATTTCCTTCCATCTAGATTGGTATGCTGGATTACATAAATACACCAAAGGTTTGATCTGGGCAGCATAATAATAATCACTCGAAACAAGGTAGTGCCATTCCCCCCTTTCCCTTCAATAGCTGTAGTGTTTTAAATCAAATTCTGGGTTTCTTCCCTTTCCAGATAAATCTTGAAAACAATTTATCCCATTCTATGAACTGCTGTATTGGTATATTCACTGGCAGAGACTGAAATAAATATAAAAGTTTTGGTAGAATGTTCATCTTGACTGATTCGACCCTTGAGCTCATGCTTAAAAAGGGGATAATATTCCATCTAGATATTTCGGTTTTAATTTTTGAAATTAGAGGTGCAAAATTAGCTTGAAATAATCGTGATGTATCTTTTGATAAAATTACTCCCAAATATCTCATTGAAACTGAATCCCAGTTGAGACAAAAACTCTTGGTAATGAAACCAGGTGGCTTATAATTAAATGTGAGAACCTGGGTTTTCTGTATGTTCACCTTATAGCCTGAAAATGAACCATATGTCTCAAGAAGTGTCATCAATTCTGGAAAAGACTGGGTTGGCTGTTTTAGTAAACTAATGTCATCTGCAAAGGCAGCTACCTTGTGCACTCCTGTCCCCATTTCTATACCTATAATTTTGTCATTTTGCCTAATCCACTGGTTAAGGGGTTCTATGAATAGGACAAATAAAATCGGGGCTAATTGGACAGCCCTGACACGTGTTCCTCGTTCTAGAGTAATCTGATTAGAAAGATCACCATTCACCTTGATTCTCGCTAGTGGTTTATCATATAATGCTTGAATAACATTAATAAAACTTGTTTGGTTCTGAACCAAATGCTCACAAAGATTAGTCATAATTCTGAAATTGGCAATAACAACTAAATGATTGATAACACCTATAATGATCAATAAGCCATTGATGTCTGGATAAAAATTAACTGTCTAACAGATAGGACATATACAGAAATTGAATAAAGTTAACAAACAGTCTGGGCTGCATAAATTATAAATTATATAGGCCTATAGACTACTACTTATTGAAGCTACACAAGTTCTTTAGTCAAGAGCAGTGAGTAATTTTCTCTGTTCCCTTTGTTCTTTCATTAACTTTACTGACAGAACGCTTTATTGGTAGCTGGCCCTTTAAGAGCAGCCCTATGGACAGAGCCTGTGGATCTCACACGCGCCTCATTCTCTCACGAGTCACAACTCTTTATGTCCATCATAAGACTGCTCTTATGTTATGAAGATACTCGACAAATGACATTTTGGCTTAATTGTGTGTGTTGTTGATGTTCGTTCAAGCGTGAAAGAGAACTTCTGGCGCGCGGTCTGTGCATGTGCATTATACTGGCTCACGTCTTCTGTGAGTTCACATTCAGGACATTCACAGGCAGCGCAAAAAATGTGTTTGTTTCAAATCGGTAAAATTAAATCTGTAAAATAGGACGTAACGAGTGGCACATAACGTGAAGTAACATGGCATTTTATTTTGTTTGAAATTTAACTTGTCCGGTCGGACAACTAATTTCTCTTCTACTTGTCCTACAAAAAATCCACTTGTCCCGGACAAGCGGACAAGCCTTAATGTTGAGACCCTGGTCCAAATAGGCAGGAGACAGGTAAGTTAATCTTTCTCTCAGAAATCGTTCGAATACTGTTTTATGCATCAGTAAGTCAAGCCAGTGACTAAAAGAATATCAACTTCACATAGTTTCTTTTCAGTAGGATGAAAATAATCTTATTTAAATTCTGAACAAATTATACAGAAAGCGATCAAAGAACAATCTTTCCACACAGCGCGAGTTTATCTGGACAATTCGTTATGAAATCAATGACGCACGTTACACAGCACAACAAAGCTCTTACTGTATTTACATGATCGATGTCTGCATTGGTGAAAGCAGAGAGTGCAGAAACTGCGTTGGAATAAGATCTTCATTCTTGCGATCGACAGACTGTCCTCTGTTGCTCACTGCTCATCACAGCAACGTTTTATGTGATTGGAATCTAAATAGTTAAAAAACTTCTCACGATTCAGTAATCTCGATAGCTGTAATAATAAAAAACGTATAAATAGCTGTAGTAAAAGTATTCGAGAGAGTTTCACATGTAATACATAGCTATTTCATATGCAAGCATGTCAGCCAATCACAGCAGTGGGCGGTTACACTGAATCCCACAGCAGACCTTCAAACAGAGCGTTCAAAGCAGAGGCTAAAATCAGGCTAGGAAAAATGGCTTTTATTTCTAAATTATTGCTATTTTTGATCTAAAAAACATACTAACATTATAGGGGCATACCCAGGAAACATAATAAAATTACCCCATGTCAGGGGACCTTTAACTCTTTTTCCTCCCGCTTTTCTGTACCCCTCGTCAATAAAAGTCCTTCCAACCACATCCACTTTAACAGCAATGTTCTGCTGAATTAACATTGAAATATTCAAATATAACATCAGCATTAATAATTTTTTTATATATAATGTGCTACACTTTTAACTCTTACACTAATACTGATAACAGTGTGTGTTTATATTAAGGCGAGACTGGTCAGTTTTGAGATTTTTGTATATTTGTCTTCAATAACTTGTCTTTCAGACATGTGGTGAAAAAAAGTCTGAAATACACATTTAGGTCTTTATTTTACTACACTTCGGTATGTTTGCATCAGTAGAAATCTCCACTAAAGTAGTACCTAGTTATATTATGAACACATTTACAGAGGGATTTGTAAATATGATTCCTAGCCTGATGTATAACATTTTATTCCCAAAAATATGGCAAAAATCATTATATTCTGATTTACAGGATAACAAAAGTAGATCCATAAATACCTCTGTAATTTTTTCCCCATCTAATATATGAACACAGTGGAAAGAAATATTTTTAACCTGGCTTTATCCAATACTCAGATTTCGTTTTTTAGAAATATATCCAAATTAGCACATATTTAATTAGACATCGCCGAATAATTAGATATTCAGCCACTTGCAGCTATGAAAAGTTTGGCGGCTGCAGCAGACATTTAGGTTTTGGGTGAGCCGGCTAGCCAGCCAATAACTTCATCAGCCAGCCATTATTCTCAAAACAAATGGCTTCGGGCTCTACTCAAGAACAAAGCTCATTTGTTCTTGCTGAAGCTCAAAAGTGCTGCGAACATGAGAATGAAACTCATTGGTTCTTGCTGATGCTCAAAAGTGCTGCGTAACACGAGAATACCTCAATGGTTCTTGCTGAAGTTCAAAAGTGCTGCGTAACACGAGAATGAACCTCAATGGTTCTTGCATGTCAAGCGAACATGCTTGAGCTTTCGTTGGTTTACTGCAAATTATGTGTTTCATCAAATCATACAAATCGATTGAGTCTATTCAGAAAATTTTGGACTATACTGAGAGAACTCAATTCATATGGAATAGTTTTAGGATCACTTTTTGAAGCGTCAAAATTTGTTACATAGCTGTCAATGGAGGGACAGAAAGCTCTCATATTGCACCAAAAAGGTCTTCAGTTGTGTCCTGAAGATAAACGAAAGTCTTACGGGTTTGGACGACATGAGGGTGAGCAATTAACGAGAGAGAATTTTTAGCTTTGGGTGAACTATCCTTTTAATTAAATAGCAGCCTTGTGCAAATAGATGAGAGCCCAGTGCTATATTCCTATTTTCATTGTAGTTTCGGTTGAAAGATACTTTGCCAATGCACTGTCACAAAACACAATGTTGGAGATATTTTATGCTACCATGAGAACTGTAAAATAGCTTTCATTCATTTTATGAAACTGGCAGGACATAATAAGTAAACCAAATGTTGGAAAGACAAAGAAATCCTCTAACATTGAAGGAGTTTGCATATTTTTAGGACTTTACTGTAGTAAATATAAGTGCACTGTATGTCACACTGTATGGTCAGCTTGTTAACTTGTCTTCACGTCTGCTAATGCTTAACCCCCTGGGGACCAAAACGCGTCCCCGCGTTTTGATCGTTTATTTTTCACATAGCTGCAACATAGACTTAAAATACTCTGTCATTAATGGTCATATAAATTAAATCAATACATGATTATAAACTATAGAGGGTCTTCTTTTTTTGTGTCAACTATTATTAACATCAGAACCTTGTGTTTTTGTAAAATAAATAAAATAAACGGGGTGCACTTTGAGCTCACAAAACTTTGAGCTCACACATTGAGCTGTCTCCGCAAAAATCTTTCTGAAATGTGTCCGAAAAATGAACTGTAACTCATTAATTACTTATCACAGAGACATGAAAGATTTCTCTTTATTAAGCTGAAATTTTCTTCTTTTAAATGAAAAGTAATTTATATATAAAAGCAACTATTCTCAGTTGATGTAATCTGTATGAAAAGAGAGCGATGTCAGTCTTTTTCCTTTCACCTAATTATAGCGTATGACGTGTTAATGTGACCCCGCTCACTGAGAGTGTGCGCTATTCAAACGCTAATGTTGAGGCAAGCCATGAAAACGCCCAAATCAGCTAGATAAAACATCCAGTTTATCACAAATCTAACCTTTACCTTGTGTTGCTGCGCTGTGAGGAATAATACTGTCATAATAATCCTGGAAAAGTTACTTCAGTTACCTATTTTATTTCGAGGAGCAGACGGATGGAGCTGATGTAAGTCATTTATTCTTAAAGGGATACTGCACTTTTTTTGGAAATAGGCTAATTTTACCACTCCCTCAGAGTTAAACAGTTGAGTTTTACCGTTTTCAAATCCAGAAACTGTCTGGTTACTGATATTCTTCTAAATATAAAAAAAATCGTCTGAATACATTCGAAAACGGTAAAACCCAACTGTTTAACTCTGGGGAGTTGTAAAATGAGCCTATTTCCAAAAAAAGTGGAGTATCCCTTTAAGTGCTTTGTTCTAATCGCGTTATTGAATAGTGTCTGTAAACTGCACAAAGACTGTTTAAATATTAAATGCGTGTGCACAGGGTTTCCGCGGGTCTTAAAAAGTCTTAAAGTCTAAAATTCTGAACTTTAAATGTAAGGCCTTAAAAAGTCTTAAAACGGCTAGATTTTCATCTGAAGTCTTAAATTTGATTTAGTCAGGTCTTAAAAAGAGTTTACCCTCGTTTATTTGCCAAAACTCTGGCCGCAGAAAGTTATTACAAAGTATCAAAAAAAGTATTGAGTCGTAGCCTACATAGCAGAGCTCTAGAGCAGGGGTTCAAACCGTTCAAACACGCCGCTTGTGTGCTAGCATTAGCTTGTGGCTTGATATGAGGTAGCTCGCAAAGAGGCCATTCATACACCAGGTTTGCGCGCTCAAGTTCATTCAAATATCGGCGCGTGCGCATCCACAGCGAGATTGAAAAAATCTTACCATTTCAGATTCAGAATGCCACAAACAAACCGAAAGAACCAACCAATCGGCCCCTTCCGTAACGATACTGAAAACTCAGTCAACATGAAGGATCGCGGTGCACCCAAACACTACCAGTGTTTTCTCTTCTCCGTGAATAAATCTTGTAGCAGACCTAACGTTACAGCAAGCGTTTCTCGGTGGTGGAAATCCATTAGCTACTAAAATGTCTTTGTCGTTATGGAGAGCGCAGTGCATGGTTGCATAGCAACGACAGACGCAACAGGAAAATCGGCCCAAATTTTACTATTAATAATAAAAGATAAGGGGATGTGAATGTCAGTAATTTATCATTTTTTGACTCAATCTTTTTATAAAAGATCATTTAAAGGCTGAAATACGTGAGGTTTATCTGTTTATAAAACTATTTTTGTGAAGACTTTATTTTAACTAGACTTAACCTGTTGCAAGACACTCCTTTAAAATCTGGCCATCATTTTTAATGGTATTTTAATGTTTATGTAAAAAATAAAGTGCATATTGATGCTACTTTTGGGATAATGAATCCTTAACTTTGAAATATGTATGATAAAATGTAAATACATGGCCTACTTTAAAAATAATACTTTAAATGGAAAATGATAATTTGAATTTTCAATTCATCTTGAATTTTCTTTTCAAGATGTTTCCAACTCTAACTTAACTTCTACACAATGGCCCAGATAACCTATTTGACCAGGATTTGTTTCCAGGTATGACTAAAAATGGGTTTTAATGGGTTTTTAAATATGTATGTGTGTATGTTGTCCTTTCAATTTTTTCTTGTCTGACTCACCTGAATGAAAGGCTCATTATTATGTGGGTCTTTGTCTCCTCAGGTGAGAATCACCTAATTATACATGATGAGGGCTGGCCTGGTTCGACGCCCATTCGCATATTGCCTTGGCACACAAAAAATGTTTTTTAAAATATAACCCAATTCACGGTTTTATGTGAATGATTAGGCAGGATGAATTTCAGATCATTGTAAAGAAAGAAC
The DNA here is from genome assembly GCA_030378365.1 of Hybognathus amarus. Lineage (NCBI taxonomy): Eukaryota > Metazoa > Chordata > Actinopteri > Cypriniformes > Leuciscidae > Hybognathus > Hybognathus amarus. Next base: position 49,485 of record JAQIUQ010001134.1, on the reverse strand, counting down.
TCTCTGCAACAACATCCATTAGTCAAAAGTCTTGTGGACGCATATTTCGTATGTCTTTTGTGGCCTTATTTCAGAAACTTATTTCATTTTTAGTTTTTTTTAATAACCACTAATAAACAATATTTATAAACAATAACATATACATACATGTTGTTCACATATTATGGTAGCCAAGTTTGTGCTAAAAGAGTGTAATTTCACCTGTGCCATTAATATGTTTATAAGCAACTGAAAAAAAGCACAAATGTCAGAACATCTCAAGGACCCCAAATACACCTTGGTCCCCAGGGGGTTAATGTTTCAGCTAGGGATGGCCCGATACCATTTTTTTCAAACCGATACGAGTATGAGTATTTACATTTGTGTACTTGCCGATACCGAGTACGAATACCGATTCTACCGCAAAAGTAACTATAGGCACCCAGAAAAGAAGACAGAATACTATTTTAGAACACGTTAGAAGTTTTTATTTTCTTCTCTGCTTGTTTTAACAAGTATAAAAATAAATAATGAGTCAAATAATACATTTAGGCAATTTCAAATAAAAAATAAATTATATTTCTGTGTAAACAAAAAGCCTCAACACTGGTTCTGTCTTCACAACTTACAAAATATCAATAAAACATAGCTATTGTACAGTCAACACCGTCAACTCGACAATATATCAATGAAACTATTTGACAGTCTCCAGCTTTCAATTTAACAAAATTTAAGTGTAACTTTTGCATAGTCTCAATTAAACATTTACATTTCAATTAAACAAAATATTAATATTGCATAGTCTCAATTAAACTACAGCATATTTCAATTAAACAACAACTAAATTAAACAATAACTATTTTGCACAGTGACAGTTCCCATGTTTCAATTAAACAAACATTTCAGTCAGCAATGTGATCTGAACTATCTTAGTTAATTTTTGGTAGAGTGAGAGGCAGGTTCTTTTTGATGAACAAAATCATCTCTGCATGATCAGCTGTGATTCTGTTTCTGCTTTCATTCACAATATGTGACACTGAGCTGAACAGCCTTTCACTGTCAACACTACTGCATGGTGCTGAGAGGTATCTGGATGCCATTTTGGCCAGAGTAAGGGAACCGCACTTTGTTAACTGCCCAGTATTGTAGTGGTTTGTCTTCTTGAGAAATTGTGGTCTCCCCTAGGTATGTATCTAATTGTGCAGTAGAACCTACTTGAGCTCTGTTTAGAGAGACTGATGCTTGCTCATCTGCTATTTCATCAAATATACTGTCCAGGCAGCTGCTTGCCTGGTCCCTGCATGGTTTTCTGGCAGGAGGTTCATGCAGGTCATGATCCACCTCTTCTCCAGACGACCTCAACAGCTCACGCATCAGCATCTCCTTGGCATTTGCAGCAGTGTTGGCATTAGAGAAAAACGATTTTTATACCTACAGAGGGAGAAAAATATAAGGCTATCTGACAATAAGTATGTTTTCCTGAATATATGATAGCCTACCACTTCGGCTGTTCAAATAACAGACTAATCAAATAATTTGTTAAATGAAAATTAAATACTAAAATTTACTTTTCAGCAAGACATAGGCAACTTTTAGTTTTCAACTCCCTAACTAGCACACAGACAGACAGACAGACAGACACACAGACAGACAGACAGACAGACAGACAGACAGACAGACAGACAGACAGCAACAGACAGACAGACAGACAGACAGACAGACAGACAGACAGACAGACAGACAGACAGACAGACAGACAGACAGACAGACAGACAGACAGACAGACAGACAGACAGACAGACAGACAGACAGACAGACAGACAGACAGACAGACAGACAGACAGACAGACAGACAGACAGACAGACAGACAGACAGACGCACATACACACAGACACACAGACACACGCGCGCGCCCGCACATACACACACTTACCTGGGGTCGAGTAGAGTAGCGATGCTGTAGAGGGGTTGTTCTTCCACATCAGAAAATCGCCTCCTGACAGCTGCAGCTAAGGTCCCTTTCATAGTTTTGATGCCCTGGTCATCATCTGTCTCTCTAGACAGAAATCTCTGCAGTACAGTGACAGAAGGAATCAAATCTGCTGCCATAGCATCATAAGAGCTAATTTTTCTAGTTAACTCCTCAAACGGACCCAGAACAGTAACAATCTTCTCCAGCAGTGCCCACTGGTGTGCCGTGAGATTATCAGGGAGTTCTTTCTCAGACGTTTCTGCTCAATCAGAGACTGGATCATGTAAAACGTACTGTTCCAGTGTGTTTGTACGTCCTGCTGTAGTCGTTTTGCAGGCTGACCGATCTCTAACTGAATGTCTTCGAGGCAGGAGTAGGCTAGAGGAGAATGCTTAAAATGACCCACTATTTTGCGTCCGATAGCCAATGCATCCGCAACACTTCTCTGTGACAAAATGCCCTCGTTGACCACCAGCTGGAGAGTGTGAGCGGCACAAGGTAGACTGGGGAGTCCAGCATCACTCATGCCCTTAATCATATTTTTAGCGTTGTCTCGTAGCACAACGTGAACAGAGGTTTTCGGAATGCCCCAGGTCTGAAGCATCCCATGCACCAGTCTGAATGCACCGGCTATGGCTTGGCTGGTGTGCAAGCCCCGGAACGGCTTTGCTTGTAAGGTGGCGTGGCGAAAGTAAAGTCGTCATCAATCCACTGAGCAGTTAAACTGAGTAGAGACTAGTGTTGTCAAGATACCGCTTCTAACTATCGCCGTTGCAGAGACTGTTGTGTACATGCCGCTGGATTGTGTTGCTAATAACTTGCAATGTATAACTATCAGACCAGCCCTCGCGGCCTCGAAACACTACCGGCCCACCAGGAAAAGATCCGACTCTCCGGATTGCCACTCCGCTACTGACAGGCGGCCACTGTATCACGTGTGCTTGCGCTTGCAGCCGTCTCGCGTCTCATGACAGCTGCAGCGTCTTTGCTGCGTGCGTGAGGAGAAACACAGACGTTCATAGGGAGAGACTGGAAGCGTGCGTGGCACACACCAACATGAAATACATCTTTTACAAATCTGGAACGCGGTCATTCATAAAAGTATCGATACTAATACATTTGGGTATCGTGAGGTTTTTAATTTCCGAGTATCGCGATACTTTTGAAGTATCGGTGCACCGTGCAACACTAGTAGAGACATTGGGCAGACACTGCTTGACCAAATATCTGTTGTAAAACTGAAGGCCGAAATGTCACACAACAGGCCACTGATGTGCTTTTTCACCTCATGAAACACTTTCGGTAGCATAGCGTCTGTAATGTAATGCCGACTGGGAATTTCGTATCGCGGCTCCAGTATGCCAAGAAGATGTCGAAATCCTGCGTTTTCAACAGCCGACAATGTCTCAGGCTTTGAAATCAGGCACCGAAATTTTCATTCTGATTCGGTCTGGTTACTACCGTTTACGTCAGAACCGGTTCCCTATTAGAACCGAGTTTCGGTACCCAACCCTATAAACGATGTACTTTCTTTCCCTCCTCTCGACACCTTTGCTGAACATAACTTACAGTCTGCCTTGCTGTTGTCGTCATCCCTTATTTAAAATGATCCCAAACCGCCGACATTATACTTTCCTAGTTCATCAGTTCACCTCGACAAGGACTCGCGCCAGTTTCGTCGCAAACGTACGCTGGTATCGGTGCGTGGTATCGACATATTTTTACGAGTATATGAGGACCGTATTCGACCCGATCCCCGATGCCAGTATCGGTATCGGGCCATCCCTAGTTTCAGCTGATGTCAAATTAGTTTAGGCAACATCCATTAGTCAAAATCTTGTGGACGCATTTTTCCGTATGTGTTTTGTGGCCTTATTTCAGAAACTTTCATTTTTAGTTTTTTTAATAACCACGCATAAACAATATTCTCTCAAAAATACAAACATATACATACATGTTGCTCGCATATTATGGTAGCCCTGTTTGTGCTAAATATAGTGTAATTTCACCTGTGCCATTAATATGTTTATAAGCAACTGAAAAAAGCACAAATGTCAGAACATCTCAAGGACCCCAAATACACCTTGGTCCCCAGGGGGTTAATCATCATCATCATCAACCTTTATTTACAGACACTTGGTCCATTCAAAAGACAAAGACAATACATGCAACAATACATAAATCAGAAACATACAAAGAGACGCACAAAAAAAAAAAAAAAAAAAACAAACAAACATAAAAAAGATTATAAAAAAGCTAAAAAATACAACATTTCTATAAGAGACACTTATACCAGCATTTCCAAATTGATGATTGGTATCTAATAATGGCACTAAGTCTAGGATTCACTAGCAGCATCACAATGCTGTTTTTGGAGTCATTCAGACGACAGATGAATTTGTAGGTGAGTCTCCTCAGTAATGCCTGAAAAGTGCTGACCCCTGCATTACAAAACAGGTCACTTGCACTAGAGCACCTAGGTTTGTTGAGCAGTGACCTCATACAGTCATTATAAGCAACCTTAAGCTTCTGCATACTAGCCTTTTTAAACTTAGTCCATAAAGGAGCAGTATACAAAGGAGTGCAATATGCTTTGAACAGGCCAATTTTGACGTCATCCGTGCACCTGTGGAATTTTCTAACCAGCATGTTAGCTTGGGCATACAATATGCGACGCTGCCTGTATAAATCCTCATCATCAGATAACTGATCGGTAATGTAATGACCCAGGTATTTAATTTTATTACAAACACTCATCACTTGTCCTGACAGATAGAAGTCTGGAAAACAAAGATCTTTATCCTCTTTTGTCCTACATATCAACACAGCACTCTTTTTGGCATTATACAGCACATCAAATTTCACCCCATATTCAGAGCAGATATTCAGTAGCTGCTGAAAGCCATCACTGCTGGGAGAGAAAATGGCCAAATCATCAGCATACATAAAATGATTAGCCAAGGTGTTACCAATTATACAACCCGTTTTGCATCTTGATAATTGGTTGGATAACTCATCCATGTAGAGGTTGAAGAGAGCTGGTGAAAGTAGACCCCCTGACGTACCCCATTACTCACCCCAAATGAGGCAGATACAGTATTACCCCATTTTGCCTGCATACTCTGGTTGGCATACCAGTAAGCCAGGATTCTTATAATGCCCTCAGAGGCACCCCTTTGGGTCAGTTTTTCAAATAGCTTGAAATGGTTGACTCTGTTCGAAGGCTTTTGAAGCATCAATAAACCCAATAATCATTGATGAGTTCTGCCTTATGTACCCCTGTGTTGCCTCCTTCAAAGCATAGATACACATATCAGTACCCAATTTAGATTTAAAGCCGAATTGATTATCACTGGTACCAATAAATGGACCTAACCGATCAAGTAAAATCCTTTCCAGTACTTTAGATAACACACTGGCTAGGGCTATTGGCCTATAATTGTCTAAACTCCCAAACTTTCCAGCCTTGTCCTTAACGACAGGCACCAGAGTAACAGAAAGCATAGATTCAGGTAGCATACCATGGGTCATAAAACCAGCAAAACAAATGGCAAGCAATACAGCCACCTTAGGGCTAGCAAACTTAAGGTGCTCTGCAGTAATGTGGTCTAACCCACACGCTTTCTTATCTGGTAGAAGTGCCACTGCCTGGCAGACTTCACTGCAGGTGATTATCTCTGGACCACTGTTAGCAATAGTGAAACCATGTTGGTTAATGTTTCAGCTGATGTCAAATTAGTTTTTAAGCCCCTCCCCTGCAACTATGTGTCGTCATACAGTCCACTTTTTCACCATCCAAATCTATTCTTAAAAAAAAATCAAGTCCTGCCTTTAAGTTAGTGAATGTGCCATTTTACTTGGATACATAGTGTTAAAATACAGAAGTAAAATTAGCTGCAAATGCTCTTTACGTTGACCGTTTCCACAGGTCCTCATGTCAACAAAGAATAAAGTTCAGATAACCTTAGTTTCTTAGATGAGATTCAGAATTGAATTGTATATGATTTCCACAGATCCATCTCCTGTTCAGCTCATCATTCAATTTCTTGAGCAAGCCTCCAAACCATCTGTGAATGAGCAGAACCAGGTCCAGCCACCAGTGGACAACCGGAGGAACCGCACTCTGAAGCTAATGGCACTTAAGGTTGCCGCCCACCTGAGATGGGACCTGAACATGCTAGAGAAAGGGTGAGTGAAGATAAAATATTTGATTTACAGTAGGTAATCAACCAGAATGTGTTTTTTTTTTAATTTGGGGTGTATTTACTGCCTTTTGCTGCTAAGAGGTGCTACAATCACAGACTTTAAAAAGTGTACTTTTTTTGTGTAATCTCCTGCAGCCGCGCCACGGCTCATTCAGAGCGATTGAAAGTTGGTTCAAATAATGAAAACGTAAAACATTGCAGTAGAAACATATTAGGCTACATCAATGAGGCTTTACAAGTGTAGGCTATAAGACGATAATGAATCAGCTGTTTAACGGTAGCTCTGTGGGTAACGCATCAACCTCGACTTCATGGACCTCCAACGACCAGAGATCGAACCGCATTACATGCTGTTGGCCTACAGCTTTTATGTTTTACCAATCTTGAAGCTTAAATAGGTAGCTATTTATTAGCAAGTTTATTAACTGTTTATTTATTTAAAGTGTCCGACATAATTTGCCACTGCTCATTGTGAGCTGAGGTCGCAGATTAATTCAAGGTTAACATTGTAGTTAAACGAATTCATAACCACAATACTGAAAAAAGTAAATGCAAATGAAATAAATGTGAAGTAAAAATAGGCCTCTATTATTCCATCAAATTTAAGCAAAGTAGGTACTCTTCAACATTAGGCTGTGTGCCCAGTTTTTCTATAGCCTAATTTAGAAAGGCTATGTCAATAGGTTACTTGTCTTTTACTTTGTGTTAATTTAATTTGTTATTTATTAACTGAAACATAAGAGTAATAAATTAAACCAAATGATCATAAAATTAAAACATTTTCAGGGCTTGCAGTTAGGCTACTAAACCATGTTACTTGGCAGCATTTGTGTTTAAGCATGCCAAAATGCCTACCGCGGCAAAAATAAACCAGTTGCATTGAAGTCACGGGACATTGTGCAAAACAGCAGCAATTGCTGAATTTTAAAAGGTAAGTTTACTGTTTATTAAAAAAAAATGCTGTCTCTATAGGGGGTCTGTTTTCATCCAAATGATTTCTGTCAACAATAGTGGAATGATTAAAACATTGTATAATGTGATAAATAATAATTAAAAGCAGAAGACGGTTCAAATTCATATTGAACAACAATAAAATTAGTAGCCTTATTATTACTTTCTTGTGTTCCTCATCCTGGAACTGTAAAATGAAGAGGTGTTCATGGTCTGACGACAGTTACATTTTTAAAAGAAGTTCAGAGAAAGATATATTGCACTAGTCTTTTTTTTTATTTATTTATTTTTTTTTTACATGGCTGTGAAATGTGGGTGGGGTTGCACATGTGTTAATCAAAGGTAAGAAATGATCAGAGGTGCCTATTCAAACAGCGGGGCACGTGCCCTCTCAGATTTATGAGGCAAATATATATATATATATATATATATGTATGTATATATATATGTATATATGTATATGTGTGTATGTATATATATATATGTATGTATGTATGTATGTATGTATGTATGTATGTATGTATGTATGTATGTATGTATGTATGTATGTATGTATGTATGTACACACAAACACATACATACACACACACACACACACACACACACACACACACACACACACACACACACACACACACACACACACACACACACACACACACACACACACACACACACACACACACACACACACACACACACACACACACACACACACACACACACACACACACACACACACACACACACACACACACACACACACACACACACACACACACACACACACACACACACACACACACACACACACACACACACACACACACACACACACACACACACACACACACACACACACACACACACACACACACACACACACACACACACACACACACACACACACACACACACACACACACACACACACACACACACACACACACACACACACACACACACACACACACACACACACACACACACACACACACACACACACACACACACACACACACACACACACACACACACAGACGCGCACGCGCACACGACTCACACAAACTCATACAAACACAAACCGAAAAACCAATACTGAACTCAGCGATTCGAAATCGCGATACTGTCATTGCGTATCGAACACGCCCCGCCCCCTTCTACCCCGGCCCCGCCCAGCCCGGCTCAATGGACCTCATGTCTTATGTAAACAGTACACAATGAGTTTATTTTTGCAGCCTAACCACCATTAACACCAAATAACAAGCTCCGTGTTTTGTTACTTTCGATAATAAGCAAGGTGTAATCTTTCAGATTCTGTCTATTTGATCACGAAATTCAAACAATAAATGGCGTTTTGGTGCTCTTTGATGTGACGTGACAGATCGCTTACTAGGCTCCTCATTTCAAGCGGCAGCGTGGCGCGCGAGTGAACGCGATCATCTCTTCCTCAGTTACAGAAAAGACACCTGAAGGTATGTTGAAAGATACAGTATACTTACTGAAAGGCATCATAACTGGTGTAGTCGCTCAATCAGTGTTTCAGCCGTGGAAAGACGTCAATAAAACAGCAAAGCTTTAGCTTGTCACTAGCATTATATTTACCTCAGCAGGCAAGTGATTCAGCCTCCACAACTTCCTATAAATGAACTCTTGCACTAAATAAATGCACTATGTTAGCCTGTATATTATATTTTACTTAACCTGTTTATGATATCTTGATTATTTAATTTATGTTTAAAATATCTAGGGCTGCAACAACGAATTCAATTAAATCGATTAAAATCGATTTCTAAAAGAGTTGGCAACGAATTACATTATCGAATTCGATTGCGTCGCACGACACGGAAATGTTTGAATATAAAAAAAAGTTTGAGTTGAGCACGGAGCACTCTCGGTCTCTCTCACGCACTGTCGCTCAATCGCAGAGTTCACATTTGTCAAACGAGAGAGACCGAGTGTGTCCGTGATGATCGTGACGCGAGAGAGAGACCTAGTGTGTCCGAGATCGCTCACGCGGTAGCGAGAGACCGAGTGTGTCCGTGATCACGAGAGAGAGAGACCGAATGTGTCCGAGTCTCCGAGATCGCTCACGCGGAGCGAGAGCCGAGTGTGTCCGTGATCACGAGAGCGAGAGACCGAATGTGTCCGAGATCGCTCACGCGGGAGCGAGAGAGAGACCGAGTGTTTCCGTGATCATGAGAGAGAGAGAGAGAGAGAGAGAGAGAGAGAGAGAGAGACAGACGAGTGTGTCCGAGATCACGCACAAGAGAGACTGAGTGTGTCTGAGCATTAGTAATTTGGTACATACTAGACATTCTCTGATACTAGTAATACATAATTAGGCATATAAGATATAAATAAAAACAACAATTAAATTCTTACCACTGAATTAGCAAACTGTGATTTGAATCAGATAGACAGATGAAAACACTTTCTTGTCTGTCCAAGTAGCCTACTACAAAGGGGAATATTTTTCCACAATTTGCAGCACTGAATTGTTCAAACTTCACTCTAAATGACTCAGAGAAACTTCACTATATGCTCAGAAAGGATGAGCGGAAAAATACCTTACACAATAGGAGATGGTCAATCCATTGTATTTGATATTACTTTATATTGTATTCATATTTTATATTCATTGTATTTATAATTAATATTAGGATAAATTTGAGATATTATCTTCTGATATAATTATTATTATTGCTATTATTATTACCTAATATAGGTAAAATGATCATAAGTGCATTTGCTTGTTAAAAAGTTTCAAACATTTTGTTAAAGATTATAACATCTTTGACAAAAACAAAACACAACACAGTCCAAAGTTTGTGAGTGTGAGTTTGTGAGTGTGTGCAAGTGTGGTGTAGAGAACAAGTTCTGACGTTCAAACAAATCCTGTTAAGTTTTCTGATTGGTATTTTTGTATTTTTTTAATCATTTAATTGTTCTGACAGCTCATTTTTGTGCACTTTATTTTTTAAAAAGCCTATATATTTGGCAGATGTAAAGCATACATGTGTATGTTTTTTGTTAGTCCATTTTTTTGCTCTGGATTTTTTTCACTGAATTTGCACCTTTTAATTCTGTTTTTAATAAAGGATTGGAAATTAATGTTTTTTTATCCGATTCTCATTTTCATACAATGTGTTGTGTGTTGATTATTATATCTAAAAAATAAATGGCATCTGAATTTAGGTTAAAAGTCTAGGCTACAACATTTAATATTATAGTAATGTGCAGCCTTCAATATAGTTCACAGCATTAGCAGATTTTTTTAATCCTTCTGAAATGTTTAATTGTAACTGAATTAATTTAAAGACAAAGACCTTTTTTTTTCATTAAACCACTGTTCAGAAAAAAGCCTTTAGCTTTCTAAATCCGAAGCCGAACCGAGACGTCAAAACCGTGGGAAAACCAGAACCGTTGCCAGTTTTGTGTATCGTTACACCCCTAATATATATATATTTGCCTCATAAATCTGAGAGGGCACGTGCCCCGCTGTTTGACTCTATATTTATATATATACATATATGTGTGTGTGTGTGTATATGTGTATATATATATGTGTATATATATATGTATATATATATATATATATATATATATATATATATGTATGTGTATATATATGTGTATATATATATATATATATGTATATGTACACACATACATATATATATATATTAGTGATCGACCGATATTGATTTTTTACAACCGATACCGATATCGATTATTTGCATGTTTATGTGCCCGATAACCGATATGCAGAACCGATTTGTATTTACTGTTCTACTTCTTATACTTCTATACACAATTATTACAACACAAATGAATTGAACAAACATTTTATTTATAACAATCACTCCCTCTTTCATGTTAAATTAAATATTCAAATTACAATAAAAACATTGATATTATTACATTATATAATTTATTTCTAAATTATACATATAATTTATAAGCATCAGCAGCAACAATGTTGACAATAGGCAAAATAAATGTTAAAAGTCTAATGTTTTCATATGGACAAAATAATTGACAGGGGAGTCATATCATGGGTCGGGAATCTTTTTTGACCAAAGAGCCATTTTTTTCATTTTGGTTAATGCATTTTTCCAAAAGAGCCACAGGAAAATAATCATATAATACTATTATTAAAGACATGCTTTTTTCAATAAAATTTCAACAGTATTAGGCTAAAATCAAACAATTATTTAGCAAAGTTTCAATATTAATTGTGAAGGGCTTTCACTGTGAGGTTGAGTTAGCAACTGATGAGCATAAATCCTTTGTGTCTGCGTAAGTGAGAGAGAGTGAGTTGAGTGAGAGAGAACGCAGTAGTTACAGTGTTTACTTGAATAGGCCTACTCGACTTGGCATTTTGATATATTTCTGTATTTATTTGGCCGTTTTGGTGCACAACTGAAGACAAAGGCCTAACGTTACTCTGTTTTTCCATGTTGGATAGTTCGCCCCATCTAGATAGTTCGCCCTATGTCAGCGCACAGCATCCTGCCAGTAATTCCGTTCTCTTTCGTGACTTATCGCGCTTTTAATATTTCTTTTCATTATAAAGCACATCCTGCTCTTTTCATTCCTTCAATTTTTGTTATTAATAACTTAAAACAGAATCGTCAACTGAAATCTGCGTGGATTATTAAAAATACGACACATTTATCATGTCATAAAGGGTATCCGCCGCGGCAAAAGTAAAAGTATTAAAGTCCTTCTTTCACATTTTTGCTGCTTTTCGCCATTAGGCCTACCTTAAACAAACTGCAGCTGCTGAACCCCAGTGCAGGAGCTGTAGGTTATCACAGAGACGAGTTGATTTCTCTGATGACTCGTAACACTTGCGAGCGCGACCAGCACTG
>JAQIUQ010001134.1:0-32500 GCA_030378365.1 Hybognathus amarus | reverse complement strand
GCGCGCATTATTTTCCATCAACCGCTCAAACACTGCGTGTATGCTGCGCAAAACACGCGCGCACTCTGATGTAAACAATCTCCACATGTATAAGCATTGTGTGCATGCAGCTGTGAGCACTAGTCTAATGTAAACAATCCTCACATGGAGTAGAAGCATGGCGGAACGCTCCCGACGATTTATCCCGTAGGGCTGCCAACTCTCACACATTCAGCTTGAGACTCAAGCTTGAGAATTTCAGACAGGACACGGATTCGCAGGGATGTTTTGTTGCTGCGTCGACCTGCATCGACCAAAACTCGCTGGGGATAGTTCAACTTTTTATTTGTAAATTGGCAAATCGTGTTGTATGTATCTGAAGGGCAACGTTGAACCAAGCGGCCAGCGTCGCGCATTCCGCGTCCTGTGGGAGCCGCGTCACTCGCGTTGCTTGCTCGCGTAGCTCGCGTTGACTATGTAACGACCCTTAACGCATTTGACATTTTTCACACGCTCTCCCACAGAGAAAAATCACAGAGCAAAGAGGACAGTGAAACGACAGACTAGACAGAGCAGGTTACTTTTGGTATGAAAGTTGTTGTTGATGAATTGATAAAGTTATTGATAAATCAGCTCTTAGGTTCTGATCACAGATTGTTGCTCCTCAGTTCAAGTAAACCAATCATGTTACTTCAGTTTTTATTTAAAGAGACAGTACAACTTACTGAAAGATATACATCTACTTATACATAATAACGATCAATCAGTGTTTTCAAACACGGAAAGAGGTCAGTAACACTGCAGGAGAACAGTTGTGTCACAAAACGTTACATTTACCTCAGGAAAGCCATTTAATGACCAGCACTAGTTGACTAGAAAACAATAGCAAGGAGTATTTAGCTAAATATTATATTTAATTTCTCTGTATGTTTACAGCATTATGTGAGAGATTTTTTTTTCTTGAGAAACATTAACAGACAGGGGCCTACCTAATATTTATCCAAATGAGTCAATATTGCATTAAGACTGAAATCAAATCCAAGAATTTAATTGAATAATACAAACAGTAACCTACCAGTCATTGTACAATGTAAACATTGTAACATGTTGTCACTAAACTTTAAACAATTCGGTTTAGTTACCATATGTTTTGAAAATTACAATTACACATTGTGATGTAAGTTGGGGATTTTCTTAGAGACCCACAATGCATCTGTTTTTCTTGAGCATTAAAATAGAATTTCATTAAAATATTGTGATAAAACCGTATAGAGGGAATGCATACACGTGACTTTCCCGCCGGAACAACCCCTCTCAGCCTGACCGAGTGGCAAAAGATCTGCTGCGTGACTGGATTTAATAGGGGAAACTGCGAAAATGCGACTAAAACGAACAATTTTATCAATTTAAATTAAATGTTGGACTCAATATAGTGTTCCTTACAACTTACAACAGGAATCGTGTCGCCTGACATTTATGTTTGCCTGATTTCGACACTGGGGAAATAGAAGCAATATAGACGGTAAACATAAAGCAAATTTGCCTGTGAATGTTTTATATAAATACAATATAGGTTTAAATCTGGGTGATTACTTATATCAGTGTTATATATAGCCTATATATCATCATATCATCCAGCCCTAAAACTTTATAGTTTTTTTTAGTCAGTGTTTATTAAAAAAAAACATCCAATAATGCAGAATATGGAATGATACATATTTAATTGATGAGTTGTTAATATATATATAACAATACAAAATATATGGGTATGGTTTTACAGCTAAGTTCAGCATATTGACACAAAATGATAACTGCAAATCCACCTTTCGCTGACTGAAGTCCAGTTGTTTCTGTGAATTACAGCGATCCATTTGCTCCTCTTTCTATCGCAGTCTGTAAAAATATACTTCCGATTTTGTCAAATCTAGTTGTACAGTCAATCGCAAAGCTCTTTCCCACTTTATATGTGTTGTGTTTGTTTTTCGCGGCATTCACGCTGAACACATATACAGCCGCTCAGTCTTTTTGCCACTCACTGTGAGAAACTGCAGCACTCCGGCCGGAGGTGACGTCACGCGCATTCCCTCTAAACCGTGATAAAAGCTCAATCAATTAACCGCAGCATGAAAATTTGATACCGGCACATGCCTGGTGTTAACATGTTCTTGTGTCATTTTTCTAATGTTACAGGGCGTTTCTTAAGAAAAATAAGCTCAAAGTTGCATTTCTGAGTATTTCTACATTCAAATGGCTGTGAATCAGTAGCAGACGCAAAATGCCGACTAAAAAAGACTGGAGTTGTGACGTAGTAACTCCACTGAGTGGGGCCAGAAGCTCATACTCCCCTCCCTCCCAGAAACTTTTTACACGTAGATAATGTATAATATTCTGTAATAGTAGTTAATTCATGTATAATATATAATAAAACACACCACAGATGCAAAATATAGAAAATAGACGGACGGGGACAACAGGGAACTTTTATTTTTTCAGATAATGTTTTATTTTGTTATTTAATGCCTATAAATATAAAACAATATACATTCAGACGCAGTCAATAATACGAAACTAATGTTGTATTTCATGCAAAATACCAGCGGTCAAGTGACAAAAGAACAACTTATACCCGAAGACTCTAGAGATGAACTAATTATTTCTCTTTCCTGCACTGACAGCATAGCCTCTATGGGACTGACAGGAAGAACGAAAGACTCGGACGCGGCCGAACCCGAGAACTCGAAATATGAACTAACTTACTCTTACCGGCCCTGCTATATCACACACGGCACGGCCCAGACAAAGAGATCAGAGTCAGACACTGACGAGTTGACAGCTAACGTATCGAGACACTGAGAAGAGGAGAACAAACCTGATAAATATGAAGTTGCAAAGGAAAGAATGTCTCGGATCAGGAGGTGAGGTGAACTAACAGAATCAGACAGCAATAGCCTGAACTTAAGACTCAACAACTAATAAATTAATAAAACATTTGAGTTGCTTATAATTAGTAAGTTTAAGCTAGCGGGAGAGACAGAGCTCTCAGCAACGGGAGGGGGTGGGTCGTCTCCGTGCCAACGGCTCCGCCCACAACCCAGAGGTAAATTGCTAATGAGCTACTGCCGCTCTGCTGAAGTGAAGTGCAATAAAACGGCACAGGTTTTGTGATTTTTGGCCAAAAATGGCATAATCATAATTTAAAGACCACTGGGAATGTTTATAAAATAGATCAAAATATGATCGGAGGGGACTAACAAAACCTGCAGCTCTCGTTGACTGAAATCCTATTGTAAACATAATTCTCTGATCATTCGGACTTGTTGTTTCCAACCATTTCGGCGCATGACATACGTCACTCACGACCACACGTTCAGCGATTGGCTATGGCAGATCCTGAGTGACTCTGGGCAGATCCAATAGATTTGAACTTTCACAGTTAACCCGCCTACAAGGAAGGAAACGTTTCTCAATCTGAGAGGGCCAGACTCTATGTGCAAATGAAATGTACTAGAGTCTGGTTGAACCAGGCTAGTCATTTCGCGACCAGACTTTTGAAATACGGCTGGTTTATTTTTGCCGTGGTGGATTTAAATGCCGCGGTGGTAAGTGTCATTCTGGTTGATCACCTACTGTAGTGTTCTTTTTCTTTTCTTTTTTGGAGGTTTTACAAAAAGTTTACAAAGTTGACAATGATTTCCACTAACATTTTCTTAATGGGTCATATGATGCTTTTGTGTGTAATGTATCTGTTTGTGTGCATAAGATCTGCACAGTTACTTCTCCAGACCTGCCAAAAAGCCTTGATTAAAGTCCAGATATTACTTTCTCAAATGTCTGTGTCACAATACAAAATATTAGTATAATGCCCGCCCAAAGCTATACATAATGAAAGAAGACAATATCAGTAAATTTTACCATGTGTTGTCACCATGTCGAGGAAACTCTGTGTTTCAATGCAAAAGCAAAACCCCTTTGTTTGGCTTTGTGAAAACGGTTGAATTTAGGAACCTGTGGTTAATTTATTTATAATTCTATTCCTGAGCAGTACAACCCAAAAGTTAGCTTGTGTACAGTGCATTTTACGCAGCTGCTGCACATTTTCTCTTAATTAGAAATATATACTTCAGTATGTTTTTAAAAACTTAAAAGAGCTGTATGTAAGAAATTTATGTCAAATAATCACAAAATGGCCCTGATATATCACTAGACATTAAGAAATCATGTGCATTTTAAATACTTAGATCACCGACAACAGTAGTCCGGCCAGGATATTGTCATTTAAAAAGTGAAGTTGCAGCCCTCAACTGTCATGTTGTGTTTTGGTCTGATGATCCACCCTCCACTGATCTACCAATCTCGAAGTCAGTTGGGTTGCAGCATCCAGGTTGCCAGCTCTGCTCTAGTTACCACAGCTGCAGCTACAAACGTGTGGGATAAAAAAACGTTGGATCCTGCAGCCTATCAGGCAACCTCGAGTCAGGGGGAGGGGGAGGGGATACACTGCTCTACAGTAATTTGAAACTGATTGCAGTACCAGTTTTGGCCACAATCTTACATACAGCTCCTTTAATTTTATGTTGTCACTTCAGAACATAAAGTTGTTACAGTGAAGAAGACAAACAAAACTGTTATAACATTATATCTAAAAGGTAAGAGTAAAAGGCAAGAAAATAAAAACTTACTACTGTGAAACGTTCTGCTGAAGTTGTGCTTGCAAAGTTGTTTCAGAGCGATCTGCTTGATCATCTGCATTTTCAGAATCTTACTCTGGCTCTAACTGATACGATAATACAGATGACATCATTACTTTGTGTTTACAATTGGTTTAGAAGCATTGGAAGCTGAAGATTGATTGTGATTGGTAAGGGGCGTTGCGTTTCTTACACACGCTTGAGGTTTTTGACCAATCATGACCCACTGGGCCAGTTTCAACCTCCACAAAATAAAACTATTTTTAATAGAAAAATGTATAGATACAGTAGGTGGACAACGAGTGACACTTACCACCATGGTAACTGCCGCGGCAAATCCACCACGGCAAAAATAAACCAGCCGTATTTCACAGTCGTTCACAAAATCACCACCAGGTGGCGCAAAGGGACATTTAGTGAAAGCAAAACGTGAATATGTAAAAGTAGCCTACATTTTAAATAGAATATAGCAAACCTTTATAGCAGAACATTTTATGAATCAAAAGTTAAAATAGGCCTATCTTGCAGTCACTGAAAATAAATTGGGCGCAATCAATGATGCTAAACTATTGAGGAATGAGAAGATTGAAGAGCGCTTCTCTCTCTCGCGCGTGCACACTGACTGCTGAACAACCAAACTTCTGGGCATTTCTCGGTAAGAAAACACTACCACACTGTCGTTTTTTGAGTAGATTAAAAGCTTTTAAGTGCGCCCTATAGTGCGGAAAATACGGGTAATTGAAAAGCGTATGTACAGCGTGCGTCTTCCACTGCTTGTAAGCAGAAAGTTTTGCGCTTCCGGCACCGTCATCTTATACGGTAGGTGGCGGTAATACTCCTAAGCGGTGAGCAGCCGGTAACAAGAAGTAGTCGAAGAAGAACGCCATCATCTCAGTTCTCGCGCATGCGTTCTGGAAATCTCTTCAACTCTCGTCTCAAGGCCCACAAGGAAGTAATGGAATAGTCGAATAGTCGTTTGTCGTAATGGAATAGTGGGATTTTTTGCGCACAAAAAGTAGTCTCGTCGCTTGATAAACGTATAGTTGAGCCACTGTAGGCACATGGAATATTTAAACATTTTCTTTAATGAGTTTCTGGGCCGTCAAGTTTAATTCCCTTAGGCAGCCTATGTAGCAGTTATCCACCTCTCAGATTTAATCAAAAATATCTTCATTTGTGTTCCGAAGATGAACGAAGGTCTTACGCTGACAAAAGTTCTCAATGCTTCGGTTTCGAGTGTAGGGACCCTTATTATGCTACCGTGTTAGTGTGGGGCTATTTTGAGCCTTGTTTTGGTAATAACAAGCGATTTTTATTTGTCATTACTCTATGCCCCATATACTAGCGTTATAGGCTAAACTGTTTTTAGAGCTAAAACTGTTAAATTTCGGCAATCATGAAAACACATCTCAGATAACGGTTGACTAGGTAACAATGTGTAATTAGACCAAAGGTTCATTTTGAGCCCGGAGTTCTCCTTTAACTAATATACTGTGTAATCAACACATCAAAACTAATTAATTACAGGCGTACATTAAAGTTATTCTCAATTATCTATCAAGCAATATAAGAGACTTTAATTTTTTTTAAAATTAAAAGCAATAAGTCCAGTGTTTCCTCTAGGATTTTTTTCCAGCTGTGGTGGCAGGCCCATTTCCCCAGGGGAAGGGGGCGTGACCAATGAGTGATATTCCCTTAGGCCACGCACCCTCGTCTCCCCTAAGTATAATATGAAAGGCTCCACTAAGAGCAGCAAAGCGATCATGTGCATCCTGTGTGCAGAATGATGCACTTGGAAGCAGCGCGAAGTCACAGCGCGCAATGCTTCACATTGAAAAGTTCATAGCACATAGCGAAGGCATTATATCTGTCTATGCTTAGTAGGGCTGCACAATTTGGGGAAAATGTCACATTGCGATTTATTGAGGTCAATATTCCAATTGCGATAGCGATATAATAAACAAATGGTTTCATGAGTCAACTTGCTTGTTTCTAAAGTAAAATACACACACAGATTAGTGATCATTCTGTGTATTAATGTGTATTTCTCAACTCAAACTAGCAACAACTAAAATGATTGAGAACACCTAATGATCAATAAACCATCAACCAAAACAACATTACAGTGATTCCATCATTACAATTGAAAGCTATCAACTTTAAAAATTATTAGGCTTAAAGGGCACCTATTATGCCCCTTTTTACAAGATGTAATATTGGTCTTGGGTGTCCCCAGAATGTATTTGTGAAGTTTCAGCTCAAAATACCCCATAGTTAATTTATTATAACCATTTGAAAATGTCATTTTGGGGCCTGTATTAAAATGAGCTGTTTCGGGGGTATACCACCTTAAATGCAAATGAGCTGCGTATCCCCGCCCGGCCTTTGGATGAGGGCGTAATTTGATACCTATGGCGGCAGTCGCTCCTGAGAGAGTGAGAGAAACCGCTGTTTTGAATGTCATTCAGCCGTACGTGTTTGAATCGGAATATATAAATAGTACGAAGAGACTCCGGCAGAATAAACACAAATGAGAATGGACCAGTGTACGTCTCGGTATGGTTATTTGATGCATTTATGTACTTATAGAGTTGTAATCACGTCCCATTTGCAATTATGGATGTGGAACGCACACACACAGACACACTCAAACACTAACGCTGATGCAATTTTTTGAAACTACATACACATTCTGTGAAAGTTTGCTACGTACAAGCGAAATTACAGTTATGCAAGGGACCTGTTGCGTCATGTTTACTTGTCATACAGGTGCTTCTGTGGCAAATGTGAGAAGATGGCTAACTTACAGAACAACAACACAGTTTTTAATACAATATCTTTAAAAATATATATATTTATAAACGTGTGGTTACACACTATACAAACAAGGTTTAAATATACACAGACATCCTACGACGACAACAACAACTTTAGACGCATTTGTTGTTGAATTGTCTGACATTGACTGAAATGACTATTTGCTCAAAAATCATAAAATACACTTACTGTTACTGGAGGTGACGGTGGATCGCAAACAGTAGACGACGATCCACACTTGAGGATTAACTTTTAAGCCACAACAACAGGATTAACCCACGACAGAACATTTGTTTCCAAGAGACATTACCGGCTGTCACAAAGAGCTGAATCTTAGAACAGCTCGTTCTGAGACCGTGCAGATGATTTATTGAGATTGTAAAAAAAACACTGGGTGGATTTTTATCATTCTAGGGTGGTTTTGCTCACACACTGCCAACATACATTTATGTTCAAACACCATGTAAAAGTGAATTTTCCATAATAGGTGCCCTTTAAAAAAATATAACAACTTTTAAATTAAGTGATCTTCAAACAATCCTCACATAAACCCATAATAAATGCCATATTTACCTGTGCCGAGTGGGATCATGTAACACTAGTCAAAGGATGACAAAAAAGAAGGTTATGCCGCGTTAATAGCCCTAATTTGTTTATTTCATATAAAATCGCGGCATTTTGCGTTATATAATCGCATAGGTTTGACATCATGATAACAGTACAAGTGCTTAGTGTATTTTATCTATGCAACAGGTTTTGAGCCTTTTCTTTTAACAGTTTTAAATTTCAGTTACAGTGCGCATGAAGAACAATTCATAGCACTCTAGACTCCAGTGCTGTAATCTTACAGACACCCGGGAGAAAGGAATATGATTTAGAAATGGCAATAAACTCCAGCAAGATAGTCATTTTATGCAAACCATAGACCTTTATGCTTTATCTACAAATAAAGTGTAATAATGGGAACATTGATCTTGAAGAGAGTGTCGTGGTGTTACTGTCACAACCGAACGCGATGCGCTGTTTGAATGCTGAATGAAGAATGACTGAGGAGAGATGACTTTCCATTAACTTTAACTTAACAAACTTGATTGTGCTTTACAAAGTTTTTTTATGCCTTTAGTGGGGCTTAACAAAATAACACAATACAATGCAGAATATCGGACCTCATCGAGAAGCTGCAACTGTGGCGGGATGATTTTAGGTGTGGCGGCCCTCCACTGCAGAATGAATGTAGCGGAAACACTGAAGCCATTAAAATCAAGAGACGTAAATAAACTTAATTAACTTTGCTGAAAAGTACACATTATACATAGAAATTAAAGGCACTGTCAAACTTATAACCCACATTTACAATAACTTCATGCTTAATACTCACATTTATGTGTGCTTGTATCTTCTACCATGGTTAGCATTTGGTGCAAATGTGAAGGGGGAGGAGAATTTATAAGTGCGTCACATTTAGTTGATAAAACATTTCCGCAATGGATACACCTGTGTATCCTCGTTCATGACTCATCAGGAAGCCTCCTCACTCCTCAACTCCTCGCAGTGCAGTTAGATGTCCTACAAGGATGAGCTCAATCGGTTTCTGGGTCATAGGATGGAGGACGGAGGAACGAGAAAACAAGGATGGATATTGAGAAAGCACCCTTTGTAGAAATCAGAGCGTTTCAGACAGACATTATGTTAAAAAAAATTTTAACATTAAAGAATGTTAACATATTCTATTACACAATTAAATAATACAAATGCTTTTAAAGTAGCATCATATGACCCCTTTAAAAAAGTGCAAAGACTGTAGGACATGGATATCAAATAGTAAAATAATAAAGTGTCTTGTTTTGTCTTTCTGTTTGAATCACAGTTTGACCATCCCTGTACTCAATATGTTATTGAATGAGCTTCTGTGTGTCAGTCGTGTTCCTCCTGGAGTTAAACATGTGGATCTGGACTTGTCCACCCTGCCGCCCACCACAGCTATGGCCGTGCTCATCTACAACAGATGGTCAGTGTGGTGTTCATTTGTATGTCACAGCTTTTGAAGAAATATTGTAGTATCATGCTATAGATTCTATCAGTTGCAGTTCTGGCGCCTCCATCTCAACATATTGTACAAAGCAACTTACATTCACATCACATGTTAACGCAAAGGTAGAGTTACACTCATGGGACACTGAAATTTAAATTCATTATTTGCTTGTGCTTTAAAGCTTTGCCGGTTAAACATTTAAAGGGGGGGTTGACTGTAGGGCTGGGCGATATGTCAAAAATATTTTATCGATAATCGCCTTAAAAAATATCACGATATCCGATAATATCGTCTACCCAAGCCCCGCCGCGTGTTATAGGCCATATGTCATGTTATTTTAGTCAGATATGACGGCGCGACTGCACACAAATCACCTCAGATAAGCAGCTGAGCGTCTAAGCCAACGCGCCGCAATCGCAAATGAAAGTGAAAGTAAGTCGCAGAATCTTAAATCTTCATTAAAAGTAAAGAAACGAAATGATCTGACCACCAGGCAGTTGGCGCTCTCTCTTATTGCCGTCTTTGGTGATTTTGCTGATGATGATCAATAAAATGCAGCGCATCTGTTGCTTTCGGTGACGTGCACTTCATTAAATCTGTATATTGCGCGGGAATTGAAGATCGGATTTAGGTTATCCGTTTTGCAGAAACACATTTATGTGACCAGGTGTAATGGAATCGTTTTGATAAATCAGAGTTTAGATAAATCAGCTATCCGATCTGAGAAAACGCATGAAGTGGCAGGTGTAAACAGCCCCGTTGAGTCTGGCTGCACTTTATCTAATGATAGCCAGGAATTCAGCTAGTTTAATTTAATGATTGGCACGTTAAAGGTTTTACTTCGCTTAGTTTGAGCTTGAACGAGCATAAATCATTAGCTTTGTGTGGTTAGCTAAAAATTTCCACACTGTTTATATCACATCGCCTATTTGAAACGAATTTTGTTTTGCGAGGAGAAATGATATATATAAGATAATTCATATATATAATGTATAATTCAATATATAATATAGCTTACAATATTGAATAGACAACAGAACAGAACCGAATTTGATGATTGTAAGAACAGTGAATGCGTGTTGATGTCAAGGTGACAGGTGCTTATTTGTTTTAAGGTCCGGTCTCTTTTCTTTTCTTTTCTGTTCTTTTCTTTTCTTTTCTTTTCTTTTCTTTTCTTTTCTTTAGCGTTATCGACTGATTTAATGATAGTCTAAGTTAATTTCCTAATTATAATGTGCGCTTTTTTAAAACTTGTATTCAAACTATAATATATTTGTTATTTTATTTGTCTAAAATTAGGTTTTAAAACCAATTGTTTTGTGCATGAGCAAAAAGCCGCTCAATAAAAATTACTGCTTTATTTATTTAGAAACATAAGTTACTAATAATTAGGCTATATATTTGGGTATTTTATTTATGTGTTTTTGTTCATGTTTTAATCTAAAGCAAAGTATAACGCTCGATATCTGTAACAGACCTCCCAACATTACAAACTCTGAACGCGTGCATGAGATATTCAAAGCAACGCAATTTCTTCATCCGTTTGCAATATAACGAAATTTTAATTTTAATTACAATGGTCATGTTTTTATTTTTTTAGAAGGCCTGTTTATTATGTGCAACATTTAAATTAATATTCAGAAACGGGTAAAGTTACTTTTCTGATGAACTTTTATACTAAACCAAAATAAAATATTGGAGATGTCTGCTATTCTGAATTAACAGGATTATTTTTTTTCGTCTGTAGAACGAAAATATAAAAATCAAGAACTCCAGGAAAAAATGTTTAGCAGAATTACGAAAGTGATAAATGATCTTTGACAGGTAACGCATCTCAAAGTCGCATGCTGAGTCCAACACAGACTCGTGTTGCAGTTGGAGCAGTCAGCGCCGAACAACAGGCACACAATATTAAGTTTAGGCATAGGCTGTAAAAGTTCAGCGAGAGATTTTCTTTATCCTTTGTTCTTTTATCAACTTCAAATATTGGCACCGAGTACAGGCTGCAATGCACGGATTCAATAGACACAGGCCTGCTTACCGACTCTGTTTACAGGTCGGGGATATTTCGAACTTGAAAAAATATGTGTAATGACGTCTTTCCATGGTTGAAACAATTCTTCTGATGTTTAATCATGTTTATTATTTCATTCTATAAATTAACAAGAAGTATATGTGTGTGATATTGTATGCACATTTGTCCGTGCACGAGAAGCGGCTGTGTGCTGCTCAGTAAACAGCGCTCATGCAGAAGTGTTCTCTCGCGTCTTGTGCTTAAAGAATGCTATCAAGAAGAATCGATTTTCTATTCCTAACCCTACTAGCCTACAGAAAATATTTAAATCATGCTATTGCATGTAAATAAATATGTGTATAACTATAGGGCTATGTGAAATATGTTTGTCTTTTTTATTTTTTTATTGACGATTATCGTCTGGAAACAGACTTCGATATCGATATCGCGATACTTGCGAGACATCGTCGATATACGATAATATCGTCATATCGCCCAGCCCTAGTTGACTGCTTTTTTTCTTTGCATGATTGTGTTTATGGGGTGCAATATAACATGTATCCGTGGTTTTTCTTTTTTTAAAAGTCTTTGTTGTTTAAAAGTCTTTGTTTTTGTTGCCAATTATACTTCTTGATTTTTAAAAGACAATATCTCTGCTTACACTAAACTTTCAGCGCTGCAACTTTGCATATACTGTTCATGCACCAACAGCAACATTACACACTATTTAAAATGAAAAAAGTGAAATCGCAGTCAAAACCCCCACCCCCCCTTTAATTCATGTGCTAATGCACTGTTTTAACTTGCTTTTCTGAGCACATACCTTGGCAAACAGCGCCTGATTACTGGACTATGTTATCTTTTCGAGTCTTATTGCGCTAATATTGTAAAATATACACAAGGTTTACATAGACACTTTTGGTTATGTCTTAAGTGTAAGTAAAAGTAAACATTTGAGAGAAAATTGAATGCATGTCTGTATTTTAGTTGCATTTTTTTTTCTTAGTGCAAAAAAGACTCAAAATACTCTAATACTTTTTTTTGTGGATACTCAAAATCAGAGTGTTTTGGTTTTCGCCAAATAAAGAAAAAAACATTGCGAGATCTGCATTCTCTCGGTCAGTGAAGTCCATCCTGAAATGCGTCCGAAAATGAACTGGAACTCAGCGAATACTCAGTCACACAGTGATAAAGGCACACAGGCATGAAGCCTGAATTCTCTTCTTTTAAATTAAGCAATTTATATAATAACTAGGGGTGTCACGATTCTCCAAATCCTCGAGTTCGAATCCATTTTTGATTCATTATTTGCTTGTGCTTTAAAGCTTTGCCGGTTAAACATTTAAAGGGGGGGTTGACTGCTTTTTTTCTTTGCATGATTGTGTTTATGGGGTGCAATATAACATGTATCCGTGGTTTTTCTTTTTTTAAAAGTCTTATTTTTCATAAATTTCACCTTTATTGTAAGCCGCGCTCTCCTCTGTCCCCTGAACGAGCGGTTCACTTCCTGAGTCTATGAAAACACTCCCTCCCATGACGTAGTGGGCTCAGATTGGTTCGTTTGGGCCGGTGTGTTGTGATTGGCTAAACTGTCGCTCAGGTTGTCCGGAAGGTTAACGCCCATTACCTTTACCGGCGATACGGGCATGCCAAAGGTGGATAACATAGACGTCGATACACGTAAATAATGATGTCGAGACTGCACTATCAGGCAGAATCAGACCGAGAAAGCCGCGATGAATCGAGTCAAGCAGAACCTCACCACACACACGGCTCTTAATTAAGGTTTCTGAATGATAATTTGCTAAATTTTTTAACCATATACACGTTTGTTTTACACAATAGCATCTGACTGGCAACGATAGCAACTGACTGGCTACTGATGTTAAACACAAAGAGCGTTGGCAAGTTTACGTTCTTGATCAAATCGAAAATAAAGTCATAAAGCATATATACATGAAAAATACATTTACAACATTAGTACTTATACAAAATTCAGGTCCATAATGTTTGTACGCGTTTGTCTTAGACACAAAATAGCCTAACTAGTAGCTCATAAAGCCTACAAAGCCAGCGCTGGCATTTGAAAAAAAATAAAACACAACGCTACGTCGGGAATTATACATGCAAATACATTTAAAATTATTAAGTCTTAGTCTACTTACAGGTTGTGGCCCAACAACTGCTGACTCTGGTTTTAAAGTTGGAACTGCTTCATGTTTTAGAAACAGTTTCTTGTTGAATTCGTGGAGATTCTGGAAGCTGTCTTCCGTAAAATGCGCAGCACAGTGAGCTAGATTACGATAGTCACTTTCAGGAATATAATCAAACATAAATTGTATCCATTGTTGTCGAAGTATAGCGTCCGTGGGAAGCCCGAAACACAGAAGACCTGACAGCTGGGTGAACACAACTCACTCGACCGCATAAATATGCACATGCCCTTTCCTGCATATTCCGGAGGGAGGGGTTGATGCAAATGTGTAGGTTAGTGACGTACCATAACCTAACTGTAGTCCCAAACGAGTCGTTTTTGTTGGCAATTATACTTCCTGATTTTTTAAAAAAAATATCTCTGCTTACACTAAACTTTCAGCGCTGCAACTTTGCATATACTGTTCATGCACCAACAGCAACATTACACACTATTTAAAATGAAAAAAGTGAAATCGTAGTCAACCCCCCTCCCTTTAATTCATGTGCTAATGCGCTGTTTTAACTTGCTTTTCTGAGCACATACCTTGGCAAACAGCGCCTGATTACTGGACTATGTTATCTTTCGAGTCTTATTGCACTAATATTGTAAAATATACACAAGGTTTACATAGACACTTTTGGTTATGTGTAAGTGTAAGTAAAAGTAAACATTTGAGAGAAAATTGAATGCATGTCTATTTTAGTTGCATTTTTTTTTTCTTAGTGCAAAAAAGACTCAAAATACTCTAATACTTTTTTTTGTGGATACTCAAAATCAGAGTGTTTTGCTTTTCGCCAAATAAAGAAAAAAACATTGCGAGATCTGCATTCTCTCTGTCAGTGAAGTCCATCCTGAAATGCGTCCGAAAATGAACTGGAACTCAGCGAATACTCAGTCACGCAGTGATAAAGGCACACAGGCATGAAGCCTGAATTCTCTTCTTTTAAATGAAGCAATTTATATAATAACTAGGGGTGTCACGATTCTCCAAATCCTCGATTCGATTCCATTTTTGATTCTTAGGTCACGGTTCGATTCTGATTTTTATCAATCGGCCAATCAGGATGCTCTCTTTATTACATGCGCTTTACGTCCGTTTCACACATACTCCGTGTGCTGTGTGTATGCGGTGCATGTTGTGCATATATACGGTACAGGAGCAGCATGCGCTGAAGTGCTTTCACATATGCTGCGTTTGCAGTGCATAAATGAACTGCGGCTGTACCACAAACACACACTCGGTATTTTTATTTCAAATTCAGAAGATATGCAGCAAATTTTATTAAAAAAAGTTTTGTCAGCATTGCGATTCTCTTTATACACGTATGCAAACTTGAATGGACGCATGCACGTTTAAACACAATATAAACAACGTAGGCCTATAATTACATGCATGCATGCATTACTTCAATATATTAAGTTTCTCAAGCAAATGGTCAAATATTTAGGGCCCGAGCATCCGATGGTGAGAGGACCTTCTTGGAATTGCTCTATTTATTATTAGGGCCCAAGCCCTAAAATGGCGCAGAGCCCTATTGTTTTCCTTAGGATTATTAGGGCCCAAGCCCTGAAAGGGCGCAGAGCCCTATTGTTATTAGGGGCCAAGCACCGAAGGTGCGGAGGCACCTATTGTAATCGTTCTGGTTCTTATTAGCAGGGTTTTTCCAGGCTCAAAATGAGGCGGAGTAGGTAAAATAGTCACACTAGGGGGGTCCAGGGGCATGCCCCCCTGGGAGAAAATTTTGCGCATTTTAAAGATAAATGCTAGCCTATTGAGAATCTATTGAGAATGTGAGTCTGAAACCGCTTCATTGGGCTTTGATTATGAGGCGTGTCTTAACCGAACCAGGAAAAAAACCCAACTCGGTAACACTTTATTTTAAGGTGCTTGTAATAAGCAGTAATTAACAGTTAATAAGACACTTATAAGGCCTTATAAGATGCATATAAGCATCAATTACTTCATATAAGTGTTAATTAAAGCACAATTAACACATTTATTATTGCTTATAAGACAATTATAAGCCCTTATTAGAAACTTGTTAACAAGCTATTTATACCTCATAAACCTTAATAAGATGTTTATTAACATTAATTAGACTTAATGAGTGTTAGTAGTTTTCTAAAACACATTTATTATTGCTTATAAGACATTTATGAACACTTATTAGAAACTTGTTAAAAGTTTATAGATTATTTATCAATGTTAATAGGATGTTTAATAACAGTAATTAGACTGTAAGAGGTTTATATTAATGCCTTATTATGGCTAATCAACCGTTTATTATGCGCTTATTAACCATTAACAATGCTCCTTTGCAGCTATCTAAAATAAAGTGGGAACAGTGTCTTATTTAAATTAATAACTCCTTTATTATGCACTTATTAACCATTAACAATGCAGCTACCTAAAATAAAGTGGGAACAGTGTCTTATTTAAATTAATAACTCTGTTATTATGCACTTATTAATCATTAACAATGCACCTTTGCAGCTACCTAAAATAAAGTGGGAACAGTGTCTTATTTAAATTAATAACTCTGTTATTATGCACTTAATAACCATTAACAATGCACCTTTGCAGCTACCTAAAATAAAGTGGGAACAGTGTCTTATTTAAATTAATAACTCCTTTATTATGCACTTATTAACCATTAACAATGAACCTTTGCTAAAATAAAGTGGGAACAGTGTCTTATTTAAATTAATAACTCCTTTATTATGCACTTATTAACAATTAACAATGCACCTTTGCAGCTACCTAAAATAAAGTGGGAACAGTGTTAATTTAAATTTATAACTCCTTTATTATAAACTTATTAACCATTAACAATGCACCTTTGGAGCTACCTAAATGAAAATGGGAACAGTGTCGGTATTATTAAGATGAGTGTATTGTGTATATGATCAATTTTTAATAAATGATCCATTTGAAGAACACACAATGGGTTAGTGATGAAGCTTAAAGGGTTAGTTCACCCAAAAATGAAAATGTTGTTCCAACACTGTAAGACCTTCGTTCATCTTCGGAACACAATAAAGATATTTTTGATTAAATCTGAGAGCTGGATCACTCCTCCATAGACTGCCTAAGGGACTGGCTCTTGACGGCCCATAAAGACATTAAAGAAAATGTCTAAATATTCTATGTGCCTACAGCAGCTCAATTATAACTTTATCAAGCGATCGAGACTACTTTTGTGCGAAAAAATGACTTTATTCGACTATTCCATTACTTCCTTATGGGCGCATGCGCGAGAACTGAGATGAGGGCGCTCTCCTTCGACTACTTCTTGTTACGGTCGCACCGCTTAGGAAAGTATTACCGCCCCTACCGTATAAGATGATGTGCTGATATAGCCGGAGCGCGATCATCATCTTATACGGTAGGTGGCGGTAATACTCCTAAGCGGTGAGCAGCCGGTAACAAGAAGTAGTCAAAGAAGAATGCCCTCATCTCAGTTCTCGGTGCATGCGCCCATAAGGAAGTAATGGAATAGTCAAATAAAGTCGTTATTTATGTTTTTTTTCGCACAAAAAGTAGTCTCGTCGCTTGATAAACTTATAATTGAGCCGCTGTAGGCACATGGAATATTTAAACATTTTCTTTAATGTCTTTATGGGCCGTCAAGAGCCAGTCCCTTAGGCAGTCTATGGAGGAGTGATCCAGCTCTCAGATTTAATCAAAAATATCTTTATTTGTGTTCCGAAGATGAACGAAGGTCTTACGGGGTTGGTACAGCATGGGGGTGAGTAATTAATGACTTAATTTTCATTTTTGGGTGAACTAACCCTTTAAAATCTAAAAATAATTACATTTTCTATGCAGTCAGTGTGTTATAATTTGAATACTTTTTTCAAACTTCTTTTTGACTTGAAGTTTTATAGAATGTTCTTTTGGTTGATGCATTTAGTTAAGTTAAGAAATGTGTATTATTATACAAAAAAAATGTCACAGTGTGATTTCCTGCTTCACAAATAAAACACCATTTTTTCCAACATACTCATTTTATTTTTTACAAACATTCCTTACAGTTCCCACTTTATTTTAGGTAGCTGCAAATGTGCATTGTTAATGGTTAATAAGTGCATAATAAAGGAGTTAGTAATTTAAATAAGACACTGTTCCCACTTACTTTTAGGTAGCTGCAAAGGTGCATTGTTAATGGTTAATAAGTGCATAATAAAGGAGTTATTAATTTAAATAAGACACTG
Source organism: Hybognathus amarus (assembly GCA_030378365.1). NCBI lineage: Eukaryota > Metazoa > Chordata > Actinopteri > Cypriniformes > Leuciscidae > Hybognathus > Hybognathus amarus. The sequence continues at coordinate 14,558 of JAQIUQ010001134.1, read as the reverse complement.
TTCCCACTTTATTTTAGCAAAGGTGCATTGTTAATGGTTAATAAGTGCATAATAAAGGAGTTATTAATTTAAATAAGAAACTGTTCCCACTTTATTTTAGATAGCTGCAAAGGAGCATTGTTAATGGTTAATAAGTGCATAATAAACGGTTGATTAGCCATAATAAGGCATTAATATAAACCTCTTACAGTCTAATTACTGTTATTAAACATCCTATTAACATTGATAAGTGGTCTATAAACTTTTAACAAGTTTCTAATAAGTGTTCATAAATGTCTTATAAGCAATAATAAATGTGTTTTAGGAAATTACTAACACTCATTAAGTCTAATTAATCTTAATAAACATCTTATTAAGGTTCATGAGGTATAAATAGCTTGTTAACAAGTTCCTAATAAGGGCTTATAATTGTCTTATAAGCAATAATAAATGTGTTAATTGTGCTTTAATTAACACTTATTTGAAGTAATTGATGCTTATATGCATCTTATAAGGCCTTATAAGTGTCTTATTAACTATTAATTACTGCTTATTACAAGCACCTTAAAATAAAGTGTTACCGTCAACAGAACTTGCTTAATTTGGAAGTAAAATAACGAGTGTTGCTTCTTTTACTTGGTCTTTCATGAGTGCGACCAAAGGAGAAACCACAACGACCACAGGCTTTTCATCACTTCCCATCTTCTTAGCAACTGTCAGAGACAGCTGATAAGTTACACTTGAAGGACGGCAAAGATATCTTTCCGATCGACAAATGCCTTGATAGCAGTTTTCGCTTTGTCTATTAAAATTAATGTGCTGTCGATTCCTTTTCTAACAGACGCGATAGCGGAATCTATACATCTCAATTCTCCAGCTGCAGTCATCTCTGAGAGAAACCAGTTAAGCCCGCCGCTCTTTGATAGCGTGATGATTACGTCCCTGACGATCACCTGTCCATCATCGTATAAAGCCCGCCCTGGCAATTTGAATGGCCCGACGTTATTTGCCAGATCATAATTACTCCTCAATGGATTCGAGTCCAGACCGAACTTCCCGTCCAAAAAATGTTGTGGGTGGAGTTCGATGGTAAAAAAAAATCCAGATCATGTGTACACATGAAAGTGTACCGCACCTTCAACTGGCTGAAAAAAATAAACAAACCATTTTTTAGGTATTTAATAATCAGATAATTAGATTTTATTTACAGTTCATAGGGGCCATATTAACAACAGTGTAGTTGAATAGCAACAAGCATTTGCTTTCATTTACACAACCAGAAAAATGTGGCTCTATTTCAGATTTTTCAAACATTGATGTGCATAAAAAAGCGGTTGACTTTTCTGTCAGAGGCTAACGTGACTCCCCATCACTCTGAGTCCTGAGAAAAAACACTTTGTACCTGATTCAGTATCTGCTGTCAGATGAGATGTTGTCAGGCTATGTCAGTGTCATTATTCTAACGTTATTTTCGTAACTTATTTCGAAATAAAGTTTCCTCACCTCAGAAAAACTTTCCTGTCCTGTCAGATGTTACTGAGCTGGTAACATCTGACGAGCCCTGTATATCACTTGAATGTAAATAAAGCGCAAAAAAACAAACAAACAAAAAAAACTATTAACTTATGCAACGTAAATTAGTAAGCCATGAAATTGCAAAACAGTAGTAAATTACGTGCCTGCTAAGTTACTTGTGATAGCTTATTTTATAAAAACGCCAGAAAAATGTTGGACTATTGCCTAAGTCAGGCTGGCTCTATGGATATATTTTAAGTAACTAAGTGTTTTAATTTCACAACAAAGCTTAAGAAAAACACTATCGGTACCTGGCTGTGACAAGTGAAGGCACTTCGACGTGCGAAAGGAAGGTGCTTCTTGACTTGCGTGCGTCTGTGGTGGTTGTGAAGACTAACAGGAGATGTTGAAAAGGGGGAGGGGCAGCGGCTCGTGCGGTTTCACAGAAATTTACCTTGCTCCGTTCGAGACCAGCAAGTTTAAATGCTTTTTCTGATGCCGTCGAAATGGGCAGAACGAGTTGAGAATGGACACAGGCCGTGAACCCGCAGCGGAACCGTGTCGGTGGAAAAGAGGTATCTAATCATGTGATTCCCTGACTTGAGTTTTGTCGAGAGGCGGAGGCGGCCTGAAATTTGACGGAGGCGGCCGCCTCATAATTGTCTATGCAGGAAAAACCCTGTATTAGGGGCCAATAGCTTTGGAAACGTAAGGCCTAAAACATAATTCGTCATTTTCCATCATAAAAATATGGCCGCCATCTTGAATTATCCAAATAAGCTACTTTTTCGAACTCATCCTAGACGGTTTGTCCAATTTGCACAAAAATGTAATCAGATCATCTACAGACCATGGCGACGAAAAGTTATAAAATTCAAGTTGATTCACTTTACCGTTTTTGATAAACCTACGAACAAATTTTACGTAGCTCTTGCGAAAACAGACAGAAGACTGTATCTCCGCAACGCTTTATCGGATTCAAACATGACCTGAGGCAATGTGCAGCGTGCAGCGGCACCTACAGTAGGTAGACAACCAGAATGTGTTTTTTACCGCCGCAGTTTTGCCGCGGCAGTAAAAGTTTTGCCGGCAGTAAAAGGCCGCTAAGAGGCGCTACAATCACAGACTTTGAAAAGTGTCCGTTTTTTGTGTAATCTACAGCTGCGCTGCGGCTCTTTCAGAGCGATTAAAAGTTGGTAGCAGATTAATTCAAGTGAAATGTAGTTAAATTAATGAATTAATCACTATACTGAAATTAAATTGAAAAAATAATGAAACCTTAAAATATTCCAGTCGAAACATATTAGGCTACATCAATGAAGCTTTACAATCGTAGAAGAAATTAGTGCATTAGCAGTCTAACGATAGCTGTATGGTTAACGCATCATCCTCAACTTCATAGACCTCCAAACGACACGAGATCGAACCTCGTTACATGCTGTTGGCAGACAGCTTTTATGTTTTATGCTACCGTTCTTGAAGCTTAAATAGGTAGCTGTTTATTAGCGAGTTTATTAACTGTTTATTTATTTAAAGTGTCCGACATAATTTGCCACTTCTCATTGAGAGCTGAGGTCGCAGATAAATTCAAGGTTAACACTGTAGCCTGTACTTGGGGACGGGTGGGACATGTCCCCACCACTTTTTGCCAGGGTCGATATTGTCCCCACCACTTTTGAAATCTTAGCTAACAGCATTCGTTTCATTCGTTTGTTAAATTAGAGGCGATCTAGCGCTGAAATGTGTTGTCTTCACTCGGACGCGTGCTGCAATCCGTTGTGGAGGTTTCATTCGTTCCGGTGAAATCACAAATCAAAAGACACAACGTGTCCCTGCTTCTCTGGGTTCTAATCCGCACTCGTACAGTTTTTGTTACCCTCATCAAAACCGAGAATGTTTTTCAGTGGTAGTATATCAATACACATACGGTTTTGATGAGGGAAAAAACTAGTAGGCTATACGAGTGCAGATCGGAGTTGACGGAGCCCGAAAGTCACCTGTGGGGGAAAAAAAACAATCCGAGGCGACGGTTTTGCAATCCGTCCCTTCAGTTTATAAACTGTAAAAAAAACTGATTCTTAAACTGTTCCCTCGGTTTAACAATTCGTGCCCACGGATTAATAAACCGTACCCACGAGTAGGGATGGGACGGTATGAAAATTTGATATCACGATTATAGTGTCCAAAATGATCGTGATTATCAATATTATCACGGTTTTGTTAAAATTAGATGAAAGTGTTCAAAAAGAACTGATTACTCACACTGAAAACATTTCAACAAGTTTTATAATTGAAAATCAACAAACAACAAATAAAACACGCAGCTCTATGCAGTTTTTTAAGCAAGATTCTATTCTATGGCTGGCATTCCCTCTTTATAATGCCCGTCGTCAATAGAAACGCATAATTACACAGCGCACATCCATATCAAAACGGACGCGCGCTCTCGTTTCATTCAAACACAACTTGCTGTCTTGCGTCTCTGGTTTTTGATTGTATTGAAAATGAAATCAGAGTTGATTTATTCTCGTCTTGATTCTGTCTTGTCTGGACGATTGTTTTACAAAATGTATTTATAAACAGGTAAGATTTAAAACATTACCTAATCTCATTATCAATTCAATATGTCCCCGTAATTATGTGGTAAAAATGAAATCGGTGTAATACGTGATGTATCTATACATTACTATACCGTAAAATGTCATTCTTAATAAGTCTTATTTGAAGTTGTTTGTTCGTCTTTGGCTCAAAGCCACTTGCTGCAAACTTTTCTTTCTCGGAAGCTTCACGTCTACTTCAAGTGAGTGACATAAAATGTTTAAACTCAAAACAACATTTTGTGCCCAATTGTTTCCCAGAAGTAGCCTAGTTTTGGTTTGAGGTCGAAGTTAACTTGCCTTGCGTTCGCTATACAACAGTGGGTGATGGTCAGATGACTCGGCAGATTTGAAGTGTTTCTATTGCAGTGACTTTTTGTTCGGCAGACAGGGTGACTATCCTCGATCAAGTTTCCCTCAGGACTTTTGTAAAAGCCAAAATATGACCACACCTCAGATTTGGTCCTCTTAAAAGGCTGAAAAGTCTCCTGAGCACGGTCACTGCCTTCCGCCATTCCTTTTCGAATAGTAATTATATATATATATAAAAAAAAAAAAACACTCAAAACAACATTTTGTGCCCAATTGTTTCCCAGAAGTAGCCTAGTTTTGGTTTGAGGTCGAAGTTAACTTGCCTTGCGTTCGTTATACAACAGTGGGTGATGGTCAGACGACTCGGCAGATTTGAAGTGTTTCTATTGCAGTGACTTTTTGTTTGGCAGACAGGGTGACTATCCTCGATCAAGTTTCCCTCAGGACTTTTGTAAAAGCCAAAATATGACCACACCTCAGATTTGGTCCTCTTAAAAGGCTTAAAAGTCTCCTGAGCACGGTCACTGCCTTCCGCCATTCCTTCTCGAATAGTAATTATATATATATAAAAAAAAAAAAAAACATTGCGTGCAGCGCGCGCCTGCGTCAGACTGGCCGACGGGATTTACAGTGAGTTATTAAAATCGCAATAATCAAACACGGTTTTAATGATAATTCAGTTTTTAACGATAATACTAACAGTCAGTATATTTTATCGTGGTTTATCATGAAACCGGTCATCGTCCCATCCCTACCCACGAGTCTCCTAATCCGTGGCCTCAGATTTGTAAACCGTGTCCTCAGTTTTTGCAATCTGTATCTGTACCCACAAATTCATAAACCGTGCCCACGCTTTCGCAATCCGCACTCACGGGTTTGTAATCTGGACTCATCGGATTTGTGGCTCGTCCCCCGAGAATGTGCCGCATGATTCAACCAGGCCTCCCAATTCGTCAAATGTCAGTCATAATACAGGTTAGACAATAATAATACAGGGTTGAGATTATCACAAATAAACACAAGATTTTGATGCATAGGGTATCCTAGTGTTTGTGCACAAAAAATAAATCACAATGACTTTTTGCCTTTATTAAACATTTAAAATATTGGCATAATTAAAATGGAAAACATATAGATTTTACTTTCTAAAAACTATATTTTGCCCACAGTGCTAAATGAGAAGAACCATAGAGAACCATAGAGAGAGATGATTTTTAGGTGATTTATAGGCTAATCATAACAAATGTGTCTGAAAAATAACGATGGATTTTTATTGCTTAAATAAACAGTTTTCTAGTGTCGGGCTAAATCTCCATCTCCGCTGTAAAGCTGATGCACTTTTAGAGAAATGAGACGCGCTACGGAGATCATGAAAGCACGCCTTATTTTATTTTATTTTTTACTTATATAGGCTATACCTGTAGGCAACATTATTTATTTATTTAAATACACTGTAAATTACGTAAAAATACGGTACAATGTACCATACAAATTTGAAGGATTTTTCCATAGGGTATTTGTCTTTGTTTTTTGTCGAAGGTTGCGTTTTTTTAAGTTGGTTTTCGGGTGTGTGGATATTCTGACACTATGTGGTAAAACCCGAAAATTATGTTTTGCTTAATGTCAAATAAGCTGTTAACATAACGTTAACGTTATTTAGGTACCGTCTGGCATGTTAGGCAAATGAATGTCTGGAGTATTTTTACAGATAGCCTATTTCTTCCCGAGCGCATCCGGTTTATCAGTTGTGATAAAGTGCAGTAATGTTTCTAACTTTGGTGTTTTTGGAGCAATTGAATGCCTTCAAACAAAAGCTACCGAGGAATCGTCAAGAAAAGTAAAGGCCAGTTTTAAAGTTTTACCAAAAATAAACCATGTTCAATTTGTAGCCTAAAGCCTAGATTGTTCTTGAATTGTTCGAAGAAAAAAACGACATACTAAAAATGCCAGCCTAATCTCAGGAGCTGCTTTGATTACGCTCATGGCGTTTAAAAAACGTGGCGAAAACAATTGAAAACATACGCCAGGCGTGTGGAAAAAACGCTTTGGTGGACACACGGCCTTTCAAATGGGGAAGGGCGCATATTTGCATTTGAATGTTGTGTTACATTCTAAAACATTTAACGTGTGACGCACACACACACAACTGCACATGCACACACACAGGGCTTACATTCTGTTTGACTGTGTTTTGTTGCAAACATGCTGCTCTAAACTCTAGTAAACTAGTGTTTTCTGTCTGTGTCAGCAGCAAAGATGGAAGTTGATGATGCTGACTCGCCATCTTCGCAGTGAACGCGCATAGGCTAAACGCATACTTCGTTTTTAATTGTTTTGTTTAAAAGTAGACATTTAAAGCTTTCTTTAGTTCTCAGGTCTGTGAGGCAAGCATCGCGGTGTTTCGGTTCGTATATGAGACGCGCTCCAGTTCACACGCGCGCCTCCTGTTCACATGCGTGTCCTGATTATATTGTCTGATATTTACTTCTAATGTATTAATCCAGTCAATTTGTTGATGAAACATTTATTAAAATGAAGATACAATTTATCCGAAACGAAATTTACAAGCTTTCTACAAAACAAAACTTAATAAGTGGTCAAAATCATGCCTGACCCACTCCAAAGATTTTCCGATATATTGGGTAGCTTTTGATCCTATCTTACTCATCTCATGCGGTTCCCTTTTCATATAGCCTACTCAACATAGATGAAATAATAAAAATAAGTAACATAATATTATTAAACATAAATGTGAAACGTAGCCTATGTTTATTTTATGTGTTTTTTTACTTATATTTAAGCATCACGCTGCTCCGCTTTGCTCACATTCTATGTAGCCTATACATGCATGTGTGTGTGTGCATGTGCTGGAGGGGGGTCCATACTTTTGAATATCGTTATCATTATTGATCATTTTTAATAATTAGTTTTTTTTCATGCATATGTAGAAATTGGTACTATTTGTTACAGGTTTGACACTTTACTAAAAATGACTCTGAATGTAGGCTATTACTAAATAACTTTACACAACATTACTATCATTACTTTTTACAGGTTGTTTTACTAAATTTAATTTACAGTATGAGCCCCTGATTATATGTTGCATGTTCTCTTGTTTTTTTTTTCTTTTAAAGACAAACCATATTTTTACAAAAAAAATTATGGATTTATAGCGTTTTGAAAAAAAAACTTTTAATTTATCATTAACAATATTGTTGTTTGATTTAATAATCATTGTTCAACATGTTCAGACTGAACCAATAAAACATTTCAACAGGATAATTTGAATATTCACAAAATGTGTGGGTGTAAGTAAAAAAAATTGTTTTCCTGAAAACTATTGAAATGGATTTATAGCGTTTTGGAAAAGAACTCCTCCATATATGTATATGTATATGTATTTGTATATGTATGTGTGTATGTGTGAAATAAATATATATATATATATATATATATATATATATATATATATATATATATATATATATATATATATATATATATATATATATATATATATAATATTCTGTTGGATACTATTTTGTTCCTTCCTTAGTGTTTGAAAGAGATTCACCGCACTCACGTTAAAACAAGGTGCCAGACAAAAACAACTTGATAATCCAAAAGATAAATAAATTGTCTGCAAACTTGAGTCCTTAGAGCAAATTTATTGCCAAGCTTTCGGTCATAAAACCATCCTCAGGGCATACACAAACTCAATGTTACGTTCCATTTGACTGTGGCCCTGTCCCAATATCCGCACTTGCGCCCTTGTGCCTCTCAATGCGCGTTCTCGCTAAGGGGTGCAAGACCGTAGGGTGTCCCGATTCTCTAATAGTGTTCTCCAGGGGTGATCATAAGGGCACTTAATGCACCCTTTTCGCAAGTGCGCATCAGACCTCACTTTGCTGTAGGATATTACCCAGAATCCTTGTAGTGTTGTGACGTTTCGAACAGTCAAGTCAAGTCACATTTATTTATATAGCGCTTTTCACAATACAGATTGTATCAAAGCAGCTTCACAGTGATAACATGACAGAAGTACAACACAGATAAGTAATATTGTTAAATGTTAAAAAACCCGACTAAGCAAGCCAAAAGCAAGGCAAAGCAAGGAACCAAAACTCCATCAGATTGGATGGAGAAAAAACCTTGGGAGAACCCAGGCTCAGTCGGGGCCAGTTCTCCTCTGGCTTACATTCATATTGTTTATATATAAATATTAAATATAAATATTGTGCATATATAATATGGAGCCATAACATATCGCCAGCGTTGAGTCGTCTCTTCACAGGCGTTGGGGCATCTGAGATCTCCGTGAGAGGCTGGATACAAACTGGACCTGACGAGCGTCATTTTCTCGGGACAAACGTCCCGAGATAAAAGCAGAAAGGCAGATGGGAGATAATTAGCATAGCTGATGTTCAGAATGATTTCCATTATACAGGAGTCAGTGTTAGAAAATCACTATCTCACAAACTCTCCGCAAGCCAACCATACGTGCCGAACGTGTTCGGACCGTTTGTCTAAAAGGCTGTCGAGCCCCACTGGTGCGTTAAGCAGTTTCAGCGGCAAACGGTTCTGTATGGCATAACAGAGGACTAAAAGGTAAGCATTATGTGAATGCTTGACTGAAGAGATGCGTTTTTAGTCTAGTTTTAAACTGTGTCAGCGAGTCAGAGCCTCGAACCGTATCGGGAAGGCTATTCCAGAGTTTTGGAGCTAAATGCGAGAACGCCCTCCCTCCTTTAGTGGACTTAGATATCCTAGGAATGACCAGAAGCCTTGAATTTAGTGATCTTAAAGAACGCGGTGGATTGTAGGGCGAAAGAAGGTCCGTTAAGTACATTGGAGCTAAACCATTTAGGGCTTTATAGGTTAGTAGTAGTATTTTGTAGTTGATGCGGAACTTAATAGGTAACCAGTGTAGAGATGATAAAATCGGTGTTATATGATCGTATTTTCTTGACCTAGTAAGAACTCTAGCGGCTGCATTTTGGACTAACTGTAGCTTGTTTATTGAGGATGCAGGACAACCGGCTAATAAAGCATTGCAGTAATCTAGTCTTGAGGTCATAAATGCATGAACTAACTTTTCTGCATCAGAAACAGATAGCATGTTACGTAGCTTAGCAATGTTTCTAAGGTGGAAAAAGGCTGTTCTTGTAACATATGAAATATGATTTTCGAAAGACAAGTTGCGGTCTAGTATAACACCCAGGTTTTTTACTGTAGTGGATAAAGTAACAGGACATCCATCTATATTAAAGTTGTATTGTAAGAGGTTTTGTGAGTAGTTTTTTGGACCAATAAGTAAAACCTCCGTTTTATCTGAATTTAATAGCAGGAAATTACGCGTCATCCAGCATTTTATATCTTTGAGACACTCTGTCAATTTAGATGAGTTAGTGTTTTCGTCTGGTCGTGATGAAATATATAATTGAGTATCATCAGCATAACAGTGGAAGTTAATTCCATGTTTTCTTATAATATTACCAAGTGGCAGCATATATATTGAGAATAGCAGAGGGCCTAAAACCGATCCTTGCGGTACTCCATAGTCTACTGGCGTTATCTTTGATTTTTCCCCATTTAAACAAACAAAATGAGAACGGTCCGATAAGTACGATCTAAACCAGCTTAATGCCTGTACCTGAACACCAGTATAGTTTTGTAGTCGATCCAAGAGTATTTTATGATCTATAGTGTCGAACGCAGCGCTAAGATCAAGTAGGACTAGTATTGAGATACAGCCTTGGTCAGAAGCTAAAAGTAAATCATTTGTAATTTTAACTAGCGCAGTTTCTGTACTATGATGCGGTCTGAATCCTGACTGGAATTTTTCATAGATATAATTTTCTTGCAAAAAAGAGCACAATTGAGCGGACAACTTTTTCTAGTATTTTTGACATAAATGGAAGATTTGAAATGGGTCTGTAATTTGCTAAATTATTTGGATCTAATTGCGGTTTCTTAATGAGAGGTTTTATTACTGCCAGCTTGAATATTTTTGGAACATGACCTAAAGATAAAGACGAGTTAATAATATTGAGGAGAGGCTCTTCCACTACAGGTAACACTTCTTTTAGTAGTTTAGTGGGTATTGGATCTAATAAACATGTTGTTGGTTTAGAAGCAATGATAAGTTTATTTAGCTCTTCCTGTCCTATCGTTGTAAAGCGGTGTAGTTGTTCTAGAGGGGCCATAATTGAGGCTGAATCATAAGACACCATAGAGGATTGTACATTTATAATTGTGTTTTGGATGCTTTCTATTTTCTCATTGAAGTAATTCATAAAATCATTACTGCTAAACTGTAACGGTATATTTTGCTCTGGCGATGTCTGTTTATTTGTTAGTCTAGCCATGGTGTTAAATAAAAACCTTGGATTATTTTGGTTATTTTCTATTAGTTTGCGAAGATGCTCAGCCCTGGCAGTTTTTAGAGCCTTTTTATAACGTGACATACTCTCTTTCCACACGATTCTAAAGACCTCTAAATTAGTTTGTTTCCATTTACGCTCCAAGATACGAGTTTCTCTCTTGATAGCATGTGTATCACTGTTGTACCAGGGTGCTTTAGTTTTCTCTGTAACCTTTTTTAATCTAATTGGTACAACAATATCTAATGTACTAGTGAAAATGGTGCTCAAACTGCTAGTCATTTCATCTAATTGATCAGTTTGTTTGGGTTCACTTAGCAGCTTAGATAGATCAGGTAAGCTATTTGAGAATCTATCTATAGTGGTTGGAAGGATTGTTCTGCCTTTTCTATAACGTGGCGCAACATGACATATTTCGGCAGTACGTATTATGCAAGTCACCATGTAATGATCAGTGACATCATCGTTTTGCGGTATAATATTTATATCAGTTGGACTGGTTCCATATGATATAATTAAATCTAGTGTATGATTTAGACGATGAGTGGGACCACTGACGTTTTGTTTGACCCCAAAGGAGTTTAATAAGTCTGTAAACGCAACCCCTAAGGCATCATTTGTATTATCTACGTGTATGTTAAAATCTCCAACAATTATTGCTTTATCGACATTCACCAATAGATCCGAGAGAAAGTCTGCAAACTCCTTTAAGAATTCAGCATATGGCCCTGGAGGTCTATATACAGTAGCCAAGGCTAGAGATAATATGGATTTCTTTCTTACATCTAACAGCGTAACATTTAGCACAAGTACTTCAAAAGAATTAAACTTGTGACCTGTTTTCTGAGTAACATTAAAAATATCTTTATAGATTGTCGCAACACCGCCGCGCGACTCGATTAGACGAGGCTCATGCTTATAACAGTATCCTGGTGGACTAGACTCATTTAGACCAAAATACTCATTTGGTTTAAGCCAGGTTTCAGTAAGGCACAGAACATCAAAATTATTATCTGTGACCATTTCATTTACAATAACTGCTTTAGGTGTGAGCGATCTAATGTTTAGAAGACCTAGCTTTAAAAATTGTTTTTGTTCACTGATATTTAGATTTTCTGGTTTAATTACAATAAGATTTTTGCTAAATCCTGCACTAGATTTATTGTTTGGCTTCACTAAACGAGGAATGGACACAGTTTCTATGTAATGCTCCACACTATGCATATTAGTTCAGTTTGGACAACAGAGGCTGCAATTTGGACTTTGACTTACCAGTCATCTGGTGCGTAACGTCTCGGAGATGTTGTCCGACAGAACGGCCGCTCCGATTCTGCTGGGGTGGAGTCCGTCTGCCCCGTACAGCCTGGGTCGCTCCCAAAACAGATGCCAATTATTTACAAAGAGCAGTTTCTGTTCATTACACATTAACATTAGCCATTCATTAAATGCAAAAAGTCTACTGAACCTTTCCTGTCCTTGTCTGTACGTGGGAAGCGGTCCGGACACGATGATCGTTGCTTTAGGCGCTGTGGTGCGTACCGTCTCGATCAGGCTCATGTAGTCCTTCTTCAGAACCTCGGTCTGCCATTGCCTGATGTCATTCGCTCCCGCTTCCAGCACAACAGCTCCGATGCACGTGTCACCGCCCACGATCTCGGGAACCTGAGCGGCGATATCAAGTACACGGGCACCGGGGAAACAGTGTGTGCGTACATTACCTTTACCCGAAGTAGCGCGGACATGACAGACCATGGATGTCCCGATGATCACGGCGTCATCGCGTTCTGGCTCGCAAAGAGGGCAGAAGCGGTTCCGAGTGGAGATCTCGAAGACCGGGAGGGGCGGAGAGGTAGCTCTGGTCCTGGCTCATGTCCTCCGCTGCGTGATCCATGCTCCACGGTGTTGTGCCGGAGTCGGAGCTGAAAGAGGGCCGGGCTGATCGCGTCGTCCTGGGCAGAGGAGCATACGGAGTGGATGAGGAAGTACTAACAGAGTTAACGTTACTAACCACTGAGTTGTGAGCGTCGGCGCGTGAAGCTTCAAGCGTTGAACGCCGGTCCAACAGCTCGGCTTGCTTCATCAGCAGACTGCGGATCTGCTTCTCGACGCGTTCCAGCTCCTGCTTCACCGTGAAGAGCTCGAATGTGTCCTCACCTGCACACAGAGGTAACGTTAGACTCTTATCCGATGTGTTCGCCATTATAAAAGATGAACAGTAAATTAATATCCCGACTAATTTAGGACTGAAATGCCGGATGCAACCTGTATCTTTTCAGTGAAACGGGTGTAAAATGAGACGGCCGGCCACAGTAAATTTGTCAGAGTAAAATTTACTCAAATTGAAGAAAATTTTACTCTGTCAGATAACATTTGGTCCCTCTCTGAAAAGAGTAAAAGTTACTCTTTTGATAGAGCAGTTTTTCCAGAGTTAATTATACTCAATTTAGTGATACAATTTTACTCTTTCCTACGATATTTAACTCTATTTAGTGTTTTTTTAAAATCAACTCTTATGCTATTTTACTCAGTTTAGAGCTACAAGAAAATGACTCTACTACTTTTTAACTCTGTTCAGAGGAACTTTAAATTGACTCTGCCACAATTTACTTTTCCTCCAGAGTTGTTTATTATCAATTATGAGTAAACTATAAAGAATAAATTATTCTTCTGAATTACACCATTCATGTTTTCCCCTTAAAAAGTCATAAAAATATAAATGAAAAACTTGCTTTGTCTGAAAAAAAAAATCAACAACTTTATACTCGTCTCAATTTTATTTTTCAAGCACCCGTTTAAACAATGTTGCACTTACACTCAATTCACTTGTGATCAAAAACATAAAATAAAAATTAACAATAATAATAAAATAGTCAAAAATTGTGATGAAATTGTGTCTTCCCCCAATTTTCTTTATTACATACTTCCAACAGATTGTTACTGTACTAAGTAAGAATAGCACAAGAACAAAAATTTGGATGGTAGGTGATCTATAAGAACCTGACTGAGAAATACACAATAGAGTTCTCAACGGGTCGGGTTGGCCCGACAAACCTCGACGGGACCCGCGGGTTCGGGCCGGGTTCGGGTCGAAAATATAAGCAAATGACTCGGGTCGGGTCGGACCTCGGGCTTAATCTTTTCCACCCAGTAAAAAAACAAACAAATTATTATAATCATCGCTGCTGTTCACCCACCGTAAAGAAAGTCTGGCTGCTGCGTGCAAAGTCCATCGCGGGTGGCTGGCAGAGAGGAGAACACGCCTCAGTCTATCCACTGTGGACGCACTGATCTTCCTCCACGATGCCTATTATAAGCATATGATTATGTTTGTAGGCTAGGTCTATTTTGTTTCAAAACTCGTAGCCCGCCTGCTGGTTTCAAAACGCGGTCGGAAGACTAGGAAAAGGAAAAGAGAATCTGACTGCGTGAGAAACCTGACAGGAGTCCCGCTCTCGGTCGAGCTTTATACTCATTGGCGCGAGCTCAAAAGCAGCACTGGATGCAACGGTGATGCTGACCTGGCGATCTTGTTGATGGACTAGTAAGTCAACCTTTCTAAGTTTGTGCTCATTTTATTTTGTGATTTCACCGGAATGAATAGACGCTGCAACGGCAATAGACTGTACTAGAACGCGTGCGCGTCCGAGTCGGGCCGCGGGCCGGGTTCGGGCGGATAATTCATGTTGATGTGTCGGGTTACATCGGGTCGGGCTTCAAAAGCCACGGGCCAGGTCGGGTCGGGTAATAATTTTCAGGCCCGTTGAGAACTCTA
>JAQIUQ010001133.1:0-95627 GCA_030378365.1 Hybognathus amarus | reverse complement strand
TCGTCACTCGTCTGGGCTGACCAGCCCAATCCCGCCTTCCCCGAGGAGGACATCTTCGGGGATAACCCCGCTCTCGTCCACGAACCGGCCGGTTCTGGCGAAGACGATGATGCGGCCATTCTTGGGATTTCAGAGGACGAGGAGGCCATCCCGCCCTCTGTCGTTCCCCAGACTACCGCCCACGCGGCTCTTCCTCAAGCCATCCTCCTGGAAGTGTGTGAACGAGCGGCCGCTCGTCTCAACATTGAATGGCCGGCACCTCAGAGCGCCACCGACCAGGAGAGGGATATTTATGATGGGAAAGTGCTGGGACCCCCTCCCGGCCCGAGGAAACAACTCTTCCCCATCCTCCCAGCGTGCGCTAAGCACATGAGGAACTACTGGAGCGATCCTCTCGACTTCAGACACGGTCTCACGGGACTCGAAGTTAAGGACATGGCAGCTCACGGTATGGGTGACCCCCCCCGCCATTGAGCCCTCTATTGCCAGGCACCTTAACCCCGCTCAGGGTGGGCTACTCGCCCCCCTAAGCCAGTCCTGCCCAACAAAATGGACCGTTTTTCTGCCTCCGTTCACCAGGCAGCGTATAAATCCTCGTCTGTGGCTGTCAGGGCCCTCAATGTTTCTTCGCTTCTCTCCGCCTACCAGGCGGAGATTCTCGAAGAATTAGGGCAACAGCTAGAAAAGGGAAATGTTACCGAAACCCTTTTTAAGGAGATCCTCACGGTGAACGACCTCGTCCTCCGTAACGCTCGTCAGGCTGTCCAAGCTTGCGGGCGCTCCATGGCGCTCTCCGTGGTGGGAGAGCGCGCGCTCTGGCTGAACCTGTCGGGACTCCCGGACAGCGAGAAGCGGCGCATCGCGGGCGCGCCGGTGGAGCCCGGCCGGGCTCTCTTCGGCCCCGCCGTCGCACTAATGCAACAACGGTGCGACGACAAGAAGGAGGATGAGGCTTTCAAACTTTGCCTTCCGAGAAAGTCAGTCCCACGCCAGAATCCCCCTGTGCGTTCGCCTAACCCACCGGTCACGGGACGTCAGTTTCATCAGGGCAAGGAAAAGCCCCGCAACAAGCCACCCCCGCGACATCACAACCCAGCACCTGCTAACAAACACTGGGTTAAGCCCGCTCCCGCCGCGGCTGCGGCTGGGAGACCTGCTAATTCTAACCCCACCGACCAAACGAAACGCAAGCGGCATGCCTGATGTTCAGCCTATGGGGATATCAGAGTCCACGTTCACGGGCCGCGAGCCCCTTGGACTCCTTTCTCCTTCTAGGACCCCCGTCCAAGAGACCCCGGGAGTCCCGCGGATGGGTCAGTCCTCTGCCTGTCGAGACTGCCCAGCCCGTGTGTTCAAGGAATGTGTGTTTTCCCCCACGTTCAGGGGGCCTCTGGTGAGAGGAAGGCTAAGTTCAGTGTCAAAACCACACTGCCCCCACTCTGTTCCCTTCACTCTTTCAATAAAGGCTTCGGCCCCAGTGTTTGCCCAACACGAAACACACAAAACACAAATAAAAACGAATCAAATGAATTCGTTTCGGAGGGAAAATCTCTCTCCGCAGAGAGAAAAAATCCATCCGAACCCCCGCATGTCGCCTCTAGTGTGCCCACTAGATGGCGCCATTGCACCACAAATAAACCTGTTGGTCTCAAGTCACAGCTCCGCTCTGGCCCGAGCGGGGACACTCGCGAGTCACGAAGCGGCCTGGCGAACCGTTTCAGCTCCCGAGTGGGTAATGCGTACAATAATGCAGGGTTACAGATTGCAATTCGCAGTAAAACCCCCTCATTTCAACGGCATTCTTTATTCTCACACGACAGAGGAAGCCTCTCACATTCTGGAAGAGGAGATTTCATCTCTCTTAAACAAGGGAGCGATTCAGGTGGTACCCCCCAATCTGATGAACCAGGGTTTTTATTCCCGGTATTTTCTGGTTCCAAAGAAAGGCGGCTCTCTCCGCCCTATCTTGGACCTTCGAGTGTTGAACAAACATTTGAGGAAATACAATTTCAGAATGCTGACACAAGGCGCACTTGCCCGTGCCATAAAACAGAACGACTGGTTCACATCAGTCGATCTGAAAGATGCTTTCTTTCACATAAGCATTTATCCTCCGCACAGGAAGTTTCTTCGTTTCGCCTACCAAGGCATATGTTACGAGTTCACAGTTCTTCCGTTTGGACTCAGTTTGAGTCCCCGGTCTTTCTGTCTGTGCGCGGAGGCGGGCTTAACGCCTCTGAGAATGTCAGGTCTGAGAATCCTGACGTACATAGACGATTGGCTCATCATAGCCGAATCGAAGGAGAAGGTGTTGCAGGATACCGGCCGTGTGCTCGCTCACATCACATCGCTCGGGTTCCAAGTGAACGTGGGCAAGAGCAATCTCACGCCCAGCCAGAATGTCATTTTCCTGGGTTTGGAGTTGAACTCGGTTGCCATGCGAGCGCGTCTATCTTTAGAGCGCGTTCGCTCTCTAATGAACTGTCTGTCACAGTTCAGAGAAGGGGCGAAAGTGCAATATCGCACATGTCTCAGGATGCAGGGTCTCATGGCATCATCCACCCAAGTTGTGCCATTAGGACTCCTGAGGATGAGGGCGTTCATGAAATGGGTTTTGTCGCTACATTTCAGCCCGATTCGGGACCTTTGCCGCTCGGTTACGGTGACGCGCGCGTGCTCTGCAGCCCTGCGCCATTGGAAGAACTCAGACTTTTACGCACGGGGAACCCCTCTCGGGGCGGTTACGATGCGGAAAGTGGTGACGACAGATGCATCCCTAACAGGCTGGGGTGCCACCCAGGAGGGCAGAACGGTGAACGGTCTGTGGCCAAACAGACTACGTTCAGCACATATAAACTATTTAGAGCTTTTAACCATTTGGAAAGCTCTGAATCATTTTCTGCCTCGCCTGCAGGGACATCACGTGCTGGTACGGTGCGACAATACCACGGCCGTGGCGTATATCGACCGTCAGGGCGGCACGCGCTCGTCGAAACTTCACCTTCTAGCTCACAAGCTTTTGGTGTGGAGCAGACGGGTGTTCCTGTCGCTACGCGCGACTCACGTCCCGGGCATTCTGAACATTGGCGCGGATCTGCTGTCAAGGGGAAACCCAATCTACGGAGATTGGCGTCTTCATCCGCAGATAGTGGAAATGCTATGGATGAGATTCGGACGGGCAAGCGTAGATCTATTCGCCTCGCGCGAAAACTGCCATTGTCCTATGTTCTTCTCTCTAAGGGACATGGACGCGCCCCTCGGGGTAGACGCACTAGCCCACCCATGGCCCAGAGTGCTCCTATATGCTTTTCCTCCCCTGTGCCTGATAATTCCCACATTGGCCAGGGTGAGAGAGCAGGGCCTGTCTCTCATTCTGATAGCACCCAGATGGCCCAAAGCACCGTGGCTGGCGGAGATAATTCCTCTGTTATACGCCGAGCCGTTGTGCCTTCCCGTTCGCACGGATCTATTATCCCAAGCCAACGGGGAGATTTACCACCCCCACCCGGACAGGGTGGCTCTCTGGGCCTGGCCCGTGAGAGGACGAACCTGAACGCACTTGGGCTTTCGCCGCGTGTGGTCGCCACTATTCAGAATGCCAGGGCCGTCTCCACACGGTCCTTATATGGCTGTAAGTGGCAAGTGTTCGAGGGGTGGTGCGATGGGCGCGGTCTCACATCTTATCAGTGTTCAGTTCCTGATATTTTGTGTTTCCTTCAAGACCTCATGGATAAAGGCAGGTCTTTTTCCACCATTAAGGTCTACTTGGCTGCTATTTCAGCCTGTCATGTGGGTTTTGAGGGCTCGACTGTCGGTCAGCACCCTCTAATCCGCAGATTTATGAAGGGTGCACGTCGCTCTTTGCCAGTCGCCAGGAGAACTGTCCCGGAGTGGGACCTCTCCATGGTGCTGGAAGCTCTGTCTCAACATCCTTTTGAGCCTCTGGATAGTATTTCCCTCAAGCTGCTGTCCATCAAGACAGCTTTGCTTTTGGCCTTGGCATCTGCTAAACGTGTCAGTGAGCTACATGCACTCTCGGTTCATCCCTTGTGCCTAAGGTTCTCCCTTAGTGGAGATAAGGTTTTCCTTAAGCCTAACCCGGCCTTCATTCCGAAGTGCTTCCCTGCGTTCACTTCGGAGGTGTTGGAGCTGTCCGCTTTTCACCCCCCACCTTTTACCTCTCTAGAGGATCAGAGGCTGAATGCTCTGTGTCCAGTCCGTGCCTTACAGGCATATATGACCAGGACGAATGCTTTCCGGAAGAGCGACCAGCTCTTTGTTTCATGGGCTCCCCCTCACTTCAGGGGGTCCCATTTCGAAGCAACGCCTCTCACATTGGGTTGTGGACGCTATAACCATGGCTTACAAAGCAAAGGGAGTACAGCCACCAAGGGGCATCAGAGCTCATTCCACTAGGGGTTTAGCCACCTCTTGGGCTCTGTTTAGGGGAGTGTCACTGCAGGACATCTGCTCCGCTGCCAGTTGGGCTTCTCCTCATACCTTCGTGCGTTACTACCGGCTGGATGTCACCAGTACCTCGAGGTAGCACATTCGGTTTTAGGGGTGGGGTCGTCTTAGCCCCTCCCTATAACCCCGTTGGGATATATACCATTAGGAGTGTATGTGCCAGCTGGCTATTTTCATTCCTGTCACCAATCATTACTCTCCCTTTGGGTACAGTTTTTGTCTTGGTGGGTTGGGGTTACTATCTTGCATGTGTCTCATGCATATTCATGTCCTGTTGTTCACATTAGTTAGGTGTGGCTTCACCATTGCAGGCTCATGATTAATGGACGTGTCAGGCACCGCCTCCCCGAGGTGACCGTCTTTCTCTGGCTTCAGAACCTCACTGTAGTGTATTGGGCAATCGGGGAGCTGTCCATGTCTCTCCCATAGGTGGATCTCGAAACGAGATGATGAAAGAGAACAATAGGTTACTATCGTAACCCCGGTTCTCTGAAACATCGAGTGGAGAGATCCACCAGCTTTGCCCCGCTTGCCGCACGAGAAGCGAATATACTTACTGGGGATTGGTAGCGCGCCCAGATGTTTTATGCCCGAGGGTGAGGGGTGTGGCCTCACCGGGCATTGGCTGCGCGCTTCTGTCTGTCTAGCCAGACTTGGTGCAATTGGATGCTTCTGCAGAGGTCAGGTACGGATGCCCTTCCCATAGGTGGATCTCTCCACTCGATGTTTCAGAGAACCGGGGTTACGATAGTAACCTATTGGCTCCCCTTATTTGATCCGAAAAATGGTAAAACAGCAACATTGAATTATTTGATATATAGAATTGAATACATATAGCCTAATAAATAAATATAAAAAATAATAAATATTTATTATAATAAATAAATAAATATTTAATTGAAATTATTATCACAATTTATTGTTTCTTATTTTTATTTATTTAAAACCTATTTTTTTTTCCTGTAAGGCAAAGTTGAATTTTCAAAATCATTACTCCAGTCTTCAGTGTCCCATGATCCCTCAGTAAATTCCAGCCCAAGTCAGCTGCGATTAGCTAAGTTTTCCAGTAAATTGTGCAATAAATATTGTTAAAAACCTACAAATATAGATCTCAATATGTTAAAGCACAGCATGGCATGGCAGTTTTCATCTCACAGGAGAACAAGATCTGTCGAGAGAGGGTGAGACATGAAGGAGTGAGACAGCTGCGTCTCGAGAGCTGAAGCCAGCTGACCGAGTCTGATCCGCACAAGCAGGCGTGTGCAGGAATCCCATCTGAATTTGACCTCCTTTCTCACTGTACACACGCGCATATTCCAAACACAAACTTGGAAATGTACACACTCGGCAGTCTTCCCTTTTAAGATGTGCACGGTCATACACACCAGGGGCAAATTTAATAAACAGCCACACCATTTCAGCACAGTGCACACAAATCTGCTGGCTGAGACTACTTAGTTGTAGGAAATATTGTGAACAATGTTCAAAGATATATATATATATATATATATATATATATATATATATATATATATATATATATATACATATATAACACACACACACACACACACTCACCGGCCACTTTATTAGGTACACCTGTCCAACTGCTTGTTAACACTTAAATTCTAAGCAGCCAATCACATGGCGGCAACTCAGTGCATTTAGGCATGTAGACATGGTCAAGACAATCTCCTGCAGTTCAAACCGAGCATCAGTATGGGGAAGAAAGGTGATTTGAGTGACTTTGAACGTGGCATGATTGTTGGTGCCAGAAGGGCTGGTCTGAGTATTTCAGAAACTGCTAATCTACTGGGATTTTCACGCACAACCATCTCTAGGGTTTACAGAGAATGGTCCGAAAAGAAAAAACATCCAGTGAGTGGCAGTTCTGTGGGCGGAAATGTCTTGTTGATGCCAGAGGTCAGAGGAGAATGGCCAGACTGGTTCGAGCTGATAGAAGGGCAACAGTGACTCAAATAACCACCCGTTACAACCAAGGTGGGCAGAAGAGCATCTCTAACGACATGTACGTCAAACTTTGAGGCAGATGGGCTACAGCAGCAGAAGACCACACCGGGTGCCACTCCTTTCAGCTAAGAACAGGAAACTGAGGCTACAATTTGCACAAGCTCATCGAAATTGGACAATAGAAGATTGGAAAAACGTTGCCTGGTCTGATGAGTCTCGATTTCTGCTGCGACATTCGGATGGTAGGGTCAGAATTTGGCGTCTACAACATGAAAGCATGGATCCATCCTGCCTTGTATCAACGGTTCAGGCTGGTGGTGGTGGTGTCATGGTGTGGGAAATATTTTCTTGGCACTCTTTGGGCCCCTTGGTACCAATTGAGCATCGTTGCAACACCACAGTCTACCTGAGTATTGTTGCTGACCATGTCCATCCCTTTATGACCACAATGTACCCAACTTCTGATGGCTACTTTCAGCAGGATAATGCGCCATGTCATAAAGCTGGAATCATCTCAGACTGGTTTCTTGAACATGACCACGAGTTCGCTGTACTCAAATGGCCTCCACAGTCACCAGATCTCAATCCAATAGAGCATCTTTGGGATGTGGTGGAACGGGAGATTCGCATCATGGATGTGCAGCTGACAAATCTGCGGCAACTGTGTGATGCCATCATGTCAATATGGACCAAACTCCCTGAGGAATGCTTCCAGCACCTTGTTGAATCTATGCCACGAAGAATTGAGGCAGTTCTGAAGGCAAAAGGGGGTCCAACCCGTTACTAGCATGGGGTACCTAATAAAGTGGCCGGTGAGTGTATATACGTTATATATATATATATAGTTTAGGAGTGGTGTAGATAGTTTAGGAGTAGTTTGGGTAGTTTAGGAGTAGATTAGATAAACTGTTTTGAGGAGTGGCACAGATAAAAAATAAAAAAACAACAAAAACACACCTGATATTGGTTGCAAATGTATGGTTTGATTTTGTGTTAATTTTACCTTTTGTGTGGTATATTTGCACTATTGAGAAACCCCTCTGACTCAAGGAATGAAAGCCCTGTAATGTCGCTAGCTGTGTAATTGTACATGAAGTGTTTTGTAGTTTCTAAGCAAAAAAGAAAAGAAAGACGCCTATTGCCACACCTGCTTTTTGCTGTATATAGTTTCATTTTATCTCAATTTGACCTTTTTTATGTTTTATTTGCACTATTTGGGAACCCTCATACTCTGGAAATGCAAGGCCTTAAATATAGCTCTCTGTATAAAAGTAGCAAACCTAAAATGAAAAAAGTAAAAATAAAAAATACTCGCTTTTTTTGTAAATCATATTTTTTTTGTATATAGCTTGGTTATATTTGAATTTTACCAGTAAATTTTGACATTTACAACTTGTGTTTACATTTTAAACCTTTTAAAATGCTTCATTGAGCATGTTTGTGTTTTTTTGTCAGTAGAAAAGTTATATATCTATTCAGATTTTGTGTTTTTTGTGCGATTTTGGGTCCAGTATGTTGATACAATACATCAAAGTGATAAACTAATTGTCTGGTCATATAGGTGATGTTGTGCTGAAAAAAATGATACAAAAAATTGGTATGGTAAACATTTGTTTATGTCGCAAAATTAAAAAAATATAAAAAAGTACTCAAAAAGGGCCAAAATAGCCCAAGACTCCGAAGGGTTATTTACAAGATTGGCTTTTGGCTAACAAATTAGTGCTTAATAAAACCAAAGTCATATACTATGATTTTTGGTTCTAGACAGAAACTTAATTCCAAAATCTTTCTTGTGTTGTATCATGTAAAGGATGGCATAGGGCTGATACTATTACATATCTGGCTGTATGGCTTGATTCTAAACTTTCTTTTAAACCACACATTAATCATGTTTTACATAAAGTCAATGTTGGAATGAGTATCTTGCATCAATCTTCGAAATTGTTTTTCTTTTAGTGTTCGTAAGTAAACTGTTTTTCAATTAATACTTCCGTCTTTGTGATAATAGTGATGTAGTTTTTTCAAACGGCATCAACATCTAATCTTGCACCGCTAAATACAGAATATAATTGATGAGATAGTTAGTACACAGGAAAAATAGCAGAGTAGTTTTTCCAGAGTAATTTTTTTTTTCCTCTAAAAGAGTTGTTTCTTATCTATTTTGAGTAAACAGAGTAAAATGTGTCCATAGAGTGGGAGCAAAATTATAGAGTAACTGTGACTCCTCCCCAAAATCTTGTCCTCCCGAAGTTTCGTTTGTCAGCCATTACTGTTCTGCCCGGCCATCGCGATCATCGCGGTCTTCATTTGGGTTTGGAAGAGATCGTTGTGCTTCTGCTGGATTTAAAAGTAAGTAGAATTCCAAAGTTTTAGTACTCATTTTCATAGAAATCGCCTTTTGAGCTCAGATCATTATGCCGCGGTTTTTGAACATTACAGAGATAGCTTTCTCATGTTAACTTGATGTGAAGCTTAACGTGACCGTTAGTGCTCGACAAGAAAATCACTAACGTTAATCACTTGTTAAATGCTGTGGTACAGCCAAAATGCTTAGCCTATTTTAGTTAACTGGGAAGGCGAACACATAGCCTAACCTAACCTTTAAGGATCACATTTTAAATTGGGCTCAAGATTGAACTAAGGGGATAAATAAACATATTTTTGTAATCACCCCAAACGCAAGTGAAACTAGCTTGCTGCATGATGTGTGTGTCCAGTAAGTTATACATTAACTTTAATATTGTGACGAGCGGCTCGAGTTGTGCGCCACATGTACGTGACTCTATTAAGAGTTAAGTTAACGTTAGCCTTAGCCTTAATAGGAATGATGGAGGCTATTTATAAGTTATAGCTTAAACTTTAATTGACACTAGTGAAACTAGCTAGCTGCATATTGATGTGTGCCCAGTAAGTTATACGTACGTTAACATTAAATACTGAATAACGAGCGGCTCGAGTTGTGCGCCACATGTACTTGACTCTATAAAGAGTCAAGTTAACGTTTGCCTTAATGATGGAGGCCATTTTGATGTGGTCATTTTGAGTGTTAACAATGCGTTAAATATTTGTTCATGATGAATAACTAACTTACACATGAACAAATGATTAATGCATTATGAACTCTCTAGTAACAAATATTAACTAACGAATTCTGATTAATGAATAGTGAGTAATAGCGCTCAGAATGTGGTAGTTCACTATTAGCTAATCAGTAACTTTTTTCATACCTCCCATAAGATTACTAATAAATAATAACTACTACTGTACGCAGGTTCATAATTAACGTGAATAATGCATAATGTATAAAATATTGTAATGTTGGTAACCCACTGATTATGACTCAAGTATTACCAAATAGTTCATAGGGAACTACTTATTATTTGGAAGAGTATTCTTAAGTTAAAAAGCATGATAACTCCCTTGTAATGAATGACTAAAGTCATTGTAAGCTTTTGACATATAATCAGGGCTTCATCTGACTGTGAGTGTTAATGCCAAGGCTTATGTATAACTAGGTCTTTTTGGTCCCTCCAGAATGCAAACCAACAACGTTGTGAGAGTGACATTCAACGATACCAAGAAGATTTTTATTTTTTTTTTCCAACACCTTTTACATTTCAAGAACATGCAAATGGAATCGTCTCCCTAATCCCATACTTGGTTGACCCCAGGAGCAAGCTTGGTTATGTACGTAGCTGTTGCCTCTCAATATTTTTGATTTACAGGAGGATGATATACTCTGTACAGTATATTGCAGAGTAAAGATTATACTATTATTCATATGGTATTTATTTCCTTAATTGTGTAATGTATAACTACTAGGTCTGTGCATTGTTCTGATCATAGGAGCATTATTACAATGCAGAAGATGGAAGTGGATATCTGGCATGGAGAATAAAAAGCCTGCAGAAAGAAGCATCAGAGAGACGGATGAAACGCCAATGGCAACCACAAACAGGTGTGAGATTTGTCTGCTTTTATTAGCTTGAATGGAATGAGATTAGTCTGCTTTTATTAGCTTGAATGGAATGATTAATAAACTTTTGTAACTTTTTATTGAACAAACAAATTGGTTATTTTACTCATCTGTCTTTGAAGTATTATTTTGTTCCAGATTGGTCAAGTCATAATGTAAATAAGGTCGAGAGTAACATAGTATCTCTTCAAAATATAATTAAAAAGTCTGGGATACTCTCACTCTGGGATGATCCCACTCTGGGATACTGTATATGTATGTTTTCTATGATTTTTCCTGTCATCTAGTTCTGGTATAAATGTGTTGTGCTTTTGAAAGAAAAGGAACAAAATATTTTGTTTTCATATTGTCTCAAATACTTTCAGGTGGGCCAACTACTGACAGGGATCCCTTCAAAGCCGAGTGACCTCACACAGACTAGTGAGCTCCAAGACCTTATCCAAAATGCTGAAGGTAACTATATTGTGCTATAACTTAAATTATTTAATTGGAAGTCATGCATTTATGACAGCATATGTTTATTCAGATCTATAGAGTTTAAATTGTGGTCACAACTTTACCCATTAGACATGCTTGATTCATATGCAACAGTAGCTGCGTTTCCATTACCCTTCAATTTGCGCAAATTGAAATTGCGAAATGAAAATACGCTCAATGGAAACACGTCAATTTCGCAAAAACTCCCGTTTATCGCAAAAAAGTTTTTACGCTCGCATGAGGAGGTATTTCAGGCAATTCGAAAAAGGATTTTTTTCGCAAAACTGCAATGGAAACGGGTTTTGCGCATTTACAGTCACCTGACTTGGAAGACGGAGTTTGTTTTAGGTCCGTGTCTGCAAATAATAATAATAATTATCATCATTAGCCTGTTATAACATGTAGCCTATTAGGCTTCAAGAAGACGCTTTTATCTAAAAAAGGAACAAAGCAATTCGTCACATCTCATTCATAGTAGGCTACAGGTTGGACAATAATAGGGCTAAGATTATCACAAATAAACACTCGATTTTGTCCAATATCCAAGAGTGTGTGCGGAGTTTGGAGCACGCACTGGATGGCAGACAGCGTGGGCGCCGTGAACACTTTCATTTTCCCATCAACAGTGGAATCAACTTATCAACAATACTCTATCATTTCTGGTTATACAGAAAATAATAATACATTATTCGCAACTACTTTTATTTGCGTAATGTCACAATAACAAGAAAACGTTGTGCTTTTGTAAAATAACATAAAACATTCAGGCATTATGATCTTCGTGAACTGGAGCGCGAGACTGAACCAATAGCCTTAGACTTTATAGACTTAAAGCTTTACATGTCCACTTTAAAAAGAACAAATTCGAATCGTCAACTAATACCTTCTGATTATGTAATCCGAATGAAAGGTGCAGTTCTCTCTAAAGGTGCATCTGGAGATTAGGCCTATGTTTTTAGCTCGTTATTTTTTTAGACGCATTTATAATAGCCTAACTCACCTATTCAGCACTGTGGGAAAATATCATAAATATCCAGGTTCTAAATTGCCCTTAGAAAACGAGTAAAATCAACATTTTTTCCCATATTAATTTGTGAATATTTTAAATGTTTTAAAGGGGGCAAAAAGTCATAAAAAAAAATATCTGAAAATTCGTTGAGATGTATAGGCTATAGTGCAGCTATTGGTGTGGTCAAACTAAAATGCTGGTGTTCAACTTTGCGTTTTAAAAATACAACAACCGTTCATTTTTTCGTTTTGCAACGACCTTTTGGACATAATACAATAAGATAGAGTTCTTTATTAAATTCATTAAAAAAAAGAAACAATAATTACAGGAATAGCCTCTCTAAACCTCAAAGAAATGCCATCAAGACATCGAAGCAGAAATAAGGGAGAAACACCAGGAACTCCGCCATTAATGCTTGGAAAACGCACGTCTCCTTCCATTAATAATAATAATAATGTCTAGTGCGGTGCATGGCTGTGAAATAGGTTATAAACCTACCAAAGTCCGTTGCCATGATTTTTGGAATGACTTATCGCGAGAGGGAAAAAATACGTTTTAGTCGCAAAACATCAGTTAATGGAAACACCGTCATTTCGCAATAGTTTTTTATCGACATTTGGAAAATATCGCAAAAGTTTTGCGCAAATCTGTAATGGAAACGCGCCTACAGACTTGCAATGGGTAAACTGTCGGAATGAAAATCACATGTTTCTCTAACATTTCTACCCTGATCTTCTCTCAAAGACCTAGTACAAGAGTTGCAGATTTACAGTTTGAAATGGCTTTCATATTGGTCTCTGAATAACTAAACTATGGTTGAGTGGTTGAGATGTAGTAGATAAAGTTTAACTCTATGACCTCATTTCAATATCTGTAAATTTTTGTCTCCTTAATTCATCCACACATCTGTAGTCATCAAGACTTGGACATGAATGTGCTGTTAATACTTTTTCTGTGTGCAGTATAAACTAAAGTACTGGAGTGGTTAAAGTATTTATACTGACACATCATCCAAGTGAAGTTAAAGGAGAACTCCGGCAAACAATGAACCTTTGGTCTAATAAAACATCGGTACCTAGTCGATCGTTCTCTGAGATTTGTTTTCATGATAATCAAATGTAAAGAGTTTTATCTCTAAAAACTGTTTAGCGTATAATGCTAGTACTGGGGGCATAAGCTCGATCCCCGAACGCCGTTCATAAAGTTCAGAAGTTCGCTGAACTTCATACAGTTCAGCTCACTCAGCACGACGTTCGTGGTTTGACTTATCGAGACTATATTCTAAGATGGCTCCTGTCTGTATACGTGAAGTGAAATGTCTTTATAACGTATCTTCTTATTAAACGGTCTGTACACTTACAAAGTTCTCAATGCTTCGTTTTGCATGTATGGACACTCATTATGTTAATGTGTTAGTGTGGGGCTATTTTGAGCCTTGTTAGTGGTATAAACTAGCGATTTCTTTTTACTTAGTCAATGCCCCCATTACTAGCATTATACGCTAAACAGTTTTTAGAGATAAAACTCTTTACATTCGATTATCATGAAAACAAATCTCAGAGAACGGTTGACGAGGTACTGATGTTTTATTAGACCAAAGGTTCATTGTTCCCGGGGTTCTCCTTGAAGTCTATGTAAAACTAGTTCAACTGAGTAGGAGGGTATGTTCATCCCCTTCTACCTAAAAAACTAAAACAAATGTGTTTATTTTGTTTTCCTTGTCTTCAGGTTGGGACAGCGACATGTCTTCCATTCTGATGCTGGTTCACCTTTTGCCACCCTCAAGTCAAGGCCGGGAAAGATCTCAGTGAGAAAAGCGTGATTGTCTTGTGAAATTCATCAAGGTGAAGCTACTGATGAAGCAGATAAAATGACACTAGTTGATAATGTTGTGTTACTGTGTGACCTTGAACTTGTGTATTTCTCAGACAGGTTCTGATAGATCACCTACCATCCAAATTGTTGTTCTTGTGCTATTCTTACTTAGTACAGTAACAATCTGTTGGAAGTATGTAATAAAGAAAATTGGGGGAAGACACAATTTCATCACAATTTTTGACTATTTTATTATTATTGTTAATTTTTATTTTATGTTTTTGATCACAAGTGAATTGAGTGTAAGTGCAACATTGTTTAAACGGGTGCTTGAAAATAAAATTGAGACGAGTATAAAGTTGTTGATTTTTTTTTCAGACAAAGCAAGTTTTTCATTGATATTTTTTATGACTTTTTGAGGGTAAAACATGAATGGTGTAATTCAGAAGAATAATTTATTCTTTATAGTTTACTCATAATTGATAATAAACAACTCTGGAGGAAAAGTAAATTGTGGCAGAGTCAATTTAAAGTTCCTCTGAACAGAGTTAAAAAGTAGTAGAGTCATTTTCTTGTAGCTCTAAACTGAGTAAAATAGCATAAGAGTTGATTTTAAAAAACACTAAATAGAGTTAAATATCGTAGGAAAGAGTAAAATTGTATCACTAAATTGAGTATAATTAACTCTGGAAAAACTGCTCTATCAAAAGAGTAACTTTTACTCTTTTCAGAGAGGGACCAAATGTTATCTGACATGAGTAAAATTTTCTTCAATTTGAGTAAATTTTACTCTGACAAATTTACTGTGTGTCCTCACTCAATGGCGTCCGACAGAATAACAATACGGTTCATACATGGGTTTCTCGGCTACATCACTGCTTGCGCACGCAACCAGGGGGCAAAAGACCCGCGGTCTTCGATACCGGAGTAAAGGGTTTTAGGCTAGTAGCATAGTGGTGGTGTTGTCGCTAGTCAAAATGCCCTTATGGACATACACCCAGGCATCATAATGATTGGCTTTAATGCCTTGCCTTTGACTAGGGAGCACATTATGACCTCAACACGCAAAAATCCGGTGCAGCATCAGTATTTGACGAGCTGCACATGACCACATAGCACGTAACATTGTATGCATCAATGGATTTGTACGCTCTAACTGTTAATCATTTCTCTTGTATACACACTTGGTGTCTTATATATATCAGGCCATAATTGCTGGCCACTTCTTTGCTACATCCACAATCCAAAGATCGTCAGATGTTGTAGGGATCCGGCAAGATCTCACCATTGCTGAGAGTAAGTTTTTTAATGTAATCACCACGGTCGGAGGTAGGCTACTAAGGCTTCCCGCATAATCCATCGTCAAATCTTTGATTTACAGTAAAGTATCGTTATATGTGCACAGTTATGATATGTTGCAGGTCGTAAACTAACAAGGTTAACTTATATAAAAGCAAATTCGGGTTCTATAGAGGCTATCAGCCTACATTACTAACTGAACATTAGTCTAACACATAGACTGTAAAAAATGGTCTAACATGATAATTCATACATGCATCACGGTATGTTCGGATTTTGATTCGTAAACAGTTGGACGTTTTACATAATTACATTAATATGAAACACAAACAAACAGATCCAACTCTGAAATTGCAGTTTATTACTGAGTCAAAAAGATATTACAAACAAAGCGAAATCTACATTGATAACTATGTTCTTTTACAGTAACTCTGCATAACAGATAGCGCTTTTTGCCCTCTGGATGCACGCGCATCTGGTATTGTTTGTATACAGGAAACCCGTGTATAGAATATTGGAAAAGTTTTTGGGGCAGACCTGGGGTCTCATTTATAAAACTGTGCGTAGGATCCTTACTAAAAGTGTACGTGCGCCCGAAAGCCAAAAATTGCGTACGACAAAAAATATTTACATTTATAAAATCGTTCGTACGCCAGAACCTGCGCAGAATTCACTTTATAAATCCCAGTCAGCCGAAGATTGTGCGCACATGCGTCTCCTCCCTGAAATAACCATATATGGAGCTTACAACGCCTAGTTTAAATATGCATATCCTCATCTGCATATCATTTGCATATGATTATTCATCCACGTGATACCATGTTAAGGTACAAGACGTTAGGAAAATATGAAATACAGATGTGCCGTGTCACAATAAATTATTATTATTTTTTAGTAGCCTATATCCTTGCCTTGTTTTTGAATGAATAAATCAAATAGTGTAAAATACATTTCAGAGAAAGATTTTCTCAATCTTTTCCACTGGCCAAATAGTATTTTTAATTAATTTATATTTTTAATGGAAACAGATAGACATGGTTGTGCATTATTTGCATGGAACTATTTTCTCAGACAATCTGCTATTATCATGATTAGCAATTATCTCTAGTTAAAACATTAAAACACAGCATCGCCAGAGGGAAAGTGTTCAAAAGCATTGCATCCACAACAAAGGTATATTTCTATTTATAGAATATAATTTTTTTGTAACTTCTCAGTAATGATTTCATGTAGTTAGTAAGTGTTTAACTCCATTAATGAGAATGGCATATTTAATCTAAATGTTTATATCAGAAGTAAAACATAGTTTAAATCAAAATGTATCTATTTAAATTTATTTAAACTGTTATTGAGAACATGCACTGTATTTATTAGAACTCATGAAGATTTATGGTTTTACTTCATCTGCCATTAGATTATAGGCTATATGTGCGTCAGTTTCACTAAACGGCCCAACACGCTCGCTGGCAACGGACATTTAAGAAGGGATGGATATTGGCTTCCAGTGATAGGCTTGGTGAGTGAAATTATATTTGTAGGCGATTATTTCTGTAGCCTATAGGCTTATAATTTTCTTCAGATTTTCAGTCTAAAAGTGACCAAAAAGACATTTAACTCCAGCTCACCATCGGTGTCGCCAGTTCCCTTTGTCTCCAGAATGTGTGTACGCACGGCTCAAAGTTTGCTTAAAGGTGCGCACATTCTCCCGTCAAGTTTGTTTTTTATAGATCACATCCTTTGTGTGGAAACTGTACATTTACAGCCCCGTTTTGTGTGTACGCACAGCTTTATAAATGAGAACCCTGACCTGTTGAAAAGAATGGTATTCAACCCCTCAATGCAGCAATGCATGCTTCACTTATTAGAGACCAATATGGCATTGATTCAATGCGTGACTCGCTGATTTTATTTTCCCTGTGCACAGACAGTGAATGAGAGATCGGCACAGGCTGTAGGCTACACATCACCACGATTAACCACCTTGTTATCATTATGAACTTGTTTAACATTCAATACACATGCATTAAGTTCAAATCAAGAAGGGTAAGCCTATAGCATTATAAAAGAAGCCCGTGAAAAACGTGAATATCGCAGTTGCTGCGGTTACTTGCAATCCTCTGCGGTTGACTTGTCAGTAGCGTGGTAATACAAGATTGTAACCCAGTTATTGCAACAGCCCTATTACAGATGAACAAATGATAAAGCTCGGTTTGCTGGATGTTAGAACGCATTCTACAAAAAACCTTATTGTTTATTATATGGTTACAGATAATAACCTAGATGTGCTGTGTTTGGCATAAAAAGGGAAGGTGTTGCTGTAATTTATATAGTCAGTATTACAGAGAGGTCTAGTTTTAAGTATAATTCTTTTGAAATGATTTTGTTTATTTAAAGGATTTGCATTTACAAAAATGTTAAACTCTATTGAAGTAAGACTCAGATCATTATCTACTGTTGTGTGTGAAAAACAAACCCCCATTACAAATATGGTTGACTTATTACTTCTACTGCTAAAGATTGCTTTATAAATAATCTTCAATATTAGTTTAATCTCTTCAGCATCCCAGATAGCTTAATGAACTGATGTTGCAACAGAAACTATTGAATAATCTAACGGCATGGTACAATTAGCACATTTAGGGCCCCTTAAGAGAGCTGCCAGAAAATGTGTGTAGCTGGAAGAAATCAAATCTAGTTTTTTTGCATTTTGTGGAAGGAACGTGTTGTTGCAAACAGAAATGCTTTAAAAATAGAGATGTGCGGTTGGCGGTTACAGCCGCACCGCGGATAAACCCATCGAATCGGGCGGATGACATGACTAAAAAAAATATTTTAATTAAAATTCGGGCGGGTGGCGGGCGGTTGAACCAAATTATGTGCCAAAATGCGTTTTCTATTAGGCTACAATGAAAATATTGTACAGACAGTAGCCTATCAGATAAGTCAGTGTGAAGAGGTTCAGTGTGTGTGGAAGGAAGAAGACAGGGTCGGCGTGACTGGGACTCGTGTTTATTCATGAAAACAAAAAGAAATGAGGCGCACAGTAGCGCATTCGCCACCGTTAACAAATACGCGATCCAACACTTGCTTATCAGTGTCGGTTGCAGTAGCCGCGTGCAAAGTCCCAGTCCAACTCTCTCCTCGCTCTCTCATTCCCGCGGTTATATGCAGTCTGCAATCAGAACAGGTGTTCATCATCTGCACTTGACCTACTTACTCACCGCGCAGCTCCGTCCTTCTCTCCCGCTACAGACTTCGCAAAATCACTCCTCCTCGCCACAGTCAGGTTTGCCGAAGTGCGTTTAATTTATTTATCTTTGTCCCTGCGTGCCGATCGGAGACGGAGTTCACTGCTGATATTCTGAGAGCTTTCAGTCTCGCGGCTGTCATCAGCAGCGCCTTGTGTCGCCCAATCAGCGGATGGCGGGCGGGTGCGGTTTTGAAAATTGGTCAAAAACGTTGATGCGGATGGATGGCGGGACGGATTATGAGTTTTGTGATGCGGTTCCAGATGAAATAATATATTTCCTTCCCAAACAAAAATGTTTCACAATATAACCCAATTCACAGTTTTATGTGAATGATTAAGAGGATGATTTTCAGATCATTGTGAAGAAAAACTCTAGGCCACAACATCCATTAGTCAAAAGTCTTGTGGACACATATTTAGTATGTGTTTTGTGACCTTATTTCAGAAACTTGCATTTTTCATTTTTTCAATAACCACGCATAAACAATATTCTCTAAAAAATACGAACATGTACATACATGTTGCTCACATATTATGGTAGCCCTGTTTCTGCTAAATAGAGTGTATTTCACCTGTGCCATTAATATGTTTATAAGCAACTGAAAAAAGCACAAATGTCAGGGCATGTCAAAACATCTCAAGCACCCCAAAAACACCCAGAGGGTTAAATCATCTAATTCAACAACTTGTATGTTAGACCCTATACCAAATAACCTCCTCAAAGGGATTCTTTCAGGGTTCATAGATCCTCTTCTGTAGGAATGCACCATACCAACTTTTTCAAAATCGTTACCAGATACCAAAAATTCAGAGTATTGAACCGATCCGATACCAGCGCAGTTTAAAAAAAAAGTTAAGTTGAATTTCTATAACTCTGTGTGTTGAACTGATAATCACTCTTTTGTGTGTTAAACACAATCTACTTAATACAGATAACTTCATTATAAAGATAAACAACAAATCAAAAAATATATGATCAAAATCTATGACAAAAATGCTATTATAAAATAGATTAGTGGATAATACACATTGCTCTTTGTATTGTTGTGAAATACATTCATGAAAAACAAGATAACAAAAATCATAAGATAAATCATTTTAGATAAGGTTACCATAAAAGTGAGACATGTTTAAATGTATAGCACAGATGTTTAATGAGGCAGCAACATATGATAGGTAGGACAGAACAAGAAAGGTAATTAATAATCTGTCATTGTGTCACTGCATTATGATATGAAAGGCTCAGTGCTACAGTGCGGCACAAAGTGCTTATGCGCATCCCGAGCGGAGAATGATGCGCTTGAAGCCACACGGACTTACAGCGCGCAGCGTGTCCAAGTCCGCATTGAAAAGTTCAAAGCACAAAGTAAATACATATTGATGGACAGTGAATTATACAGTATCTATCTATGCAATAGTTTATTGAGCCTTTTCTTTTAACAGTTTTAAATGTAAGTTACTGTGCGCGTGAAGAACAATTATAGAGCTCTGACTCTCTCTAGTGTTGTGATCTAACCGACAGCGTCCGACACCCGGTAGAGAGTAACACGATTAAGTTACAGCAATAAAGTCCAGCAAGATAAAGTTTCTTCATTCAAAACCATAGACCTTTATCTACAGATCAAGTAAAATAGGATTAACATTGAATCATCTTGAAGATAGTTTCATCATCGATTGTAACCGATCGCGACGCACTGTTTGAACACTGAATGGAGAATGACTGACAGCCGCGAGAGGGAAAAGTTTACGTGATCTTGAATTAAATGACTTAAATATTAATTTCTCTCTCTCATAATGGCTTCAGAACACTTTTAATACAGTACACAAAATTACTTTAGAATGTGCCTTTTGTGGGGCTTAACAATAACACAGAATAGGTTACATATAGGTACATAAATTGGATTTGTATCGGCCTCGTCTCGATCAATACCCAATCCAGCAAAATGGCGGTATCGGAGCCGATACCGATCCTGAGTGTCGGATGAACTGCTGTGATTCAACCCAACTAAATGCCGCAGGTGTGAAATCACCCTTAATGCTAGAGAATTGTTTAATCTCTATTGTCCGATCTCTAATATGTTTGAACCTCGAGCTGAGACTCTAACAGGTGCTTCTTTGTATACAGCTATGGCATATTTCACTGCGTTGCTTACAAGGCTATTGTTCCTACATTACAGTTTTGCATCAGTTATTATTTCTTTGGGTTGCTATATTTCTCACTGAAATAAAAATCTCTTAATCAGATGCAGATAAAGTAGCACAGTAAAGGTTGCATTCACATAAATGCGTTAGTGAGAGTGAATTTATTTTACCTAGAAAGTCTCTCTACTAACAGTGAAGCTGTGGGTTTTAGTAATTAAGAAAATAAATATATTTTAAAACTTTTCAGTTTCTAGGCTATTTTATTGATAACTCATAGAACAGTGTACATTTCAGTGTACAAGCGATTATGTGTGCGTGCGATCTGCACATGATGTGCAAGTTACTGTCTTTATGTGTGTGTGTGACTTTTTTTGCAGGTTAAAAGCATCATGGCAGAGAATTAAAGTCA
This sequence comes from Hybognathus amarus, assembly GCA_030378365.1. Taxonomy (NCBI): domain Eukaryota; kingdom Metazoa; phylum Chordata; class Actinopteri; order Cypriniformes; family Leuciscidae; genus Hybognathus; species Hybognathus amarus. The sequence goes on along the minus strand of JAQIUQ010001133.1, from coordinate 74,812 downwards.
ACTATAACATTCTTATGAATAGACTCTAAAATTATGTTGGTGTAGTTTAACCAGTTCACATAACCAGCTCCAAACAGGAGTCGAACCCAGGACCGTCCGCATGGGAGCCTTATCACCACAGTCCCTAGCATCAGTTACTAGAGCACCCCTCAAGATTAGGGGAGGTTATTCTTGTTGGTATTAGTGGAATTACATTTGCATGGTTTAAATAATACTTATCTGATCATTATTAGTTTGTAGCACTGAAATGAAGAGATGTCTTATCGATTAAAAGTATGGCGTACCACAAGGCTCAGTACTAGGACCGCTGCTGTTCACTCTGTACATGCTACTATTAGGAGATATCATTAGGAAGCTTGGCATTAGTTTTCACTGTTATGCTGATGACACGCAGCTCTATATTTATTCACACCCTGACAAATCCCAACACCCATGACATATGCTCTCAATCACAAATGCGAAACAGTTAATTCATGCGTTTATGACCTCAAGGCTCGATTATTGTAATGCTCTACTGGGTGGTTGCCCTGCACGCTTAATAAACAAACTTCAGATAGTTCAAAACGCAGCCGCTCGAGTTCTTACCAGAACCAGGAAGTATGACCATATTAGCCCGGTTCTGTCAACCCTGCATTGGCTGCCTATTAAACATTGTATAAATTTTAAAATATTGCTGATGACTTATAAAGCACTGAATGGTTTAGCTCCACAGTACTTGAGCGAGCTCTTAATGCATTACAGTCCTTCACATCTATTGCAATCTTGTGCTATCAAAGTGGTAGATCCTTTTACAATTTAAGACCTTTTGACTTCAGTCAAACACTTGGAGAAACCGATCTCAAAATTCTGGTCAGTTGATAAGTGAGATTAAGAAAACAGTCCTAAAGGACTATAATCCACAGTCTGACCCAGGAGAACTGATTATTACAGACAGATCTCAAAACTACCATTCATCTATAAATTATAAGACAAATAATGTCCTCTCAACTGTGTTCAGTTTTGCAGAACAATTTTATGAAGAATATTGTCAGCTTCTATGTGCTTCCATCACACAAAAACACGACAAAAATTTAGAACAGTATATTACATTACAGCAGTTATTTTTACAAGGAGTAAAAGGTTTTTCTGTATGCTGTAAAGATGTGATTACAAACCCTGATTTGATAAAGTTATTTTGAGGGTGATTAAGTTACATTTGCAAAATAAATGAATTTGTTAGATACTGTTGCATAATGAAGTGCTAGAAATAAACAATTAGTGTTTATAATTCTGAAGTAAATATTGGGTTTATTGTTACACAAAATAGTTCACTGTGTGACACCATTCATTTAGTCACGAGTTGCATGTATAAATATAGATAAATAGATGCACAACACAGAATAAAGAAAGACTTGAGAATGAAACTGACCTGTTTGTGTCCTCAGTTTCTTCATGTTTGACTCTGAATGTTTCTTCAATCTTCACGTCTTCACTCTCCTCTTTAATAAACGCCATCTTTATAATAGTGCGTCATGTGGATCTCAGTGGCTTTCCAGGAGTTTTTCTGTGTGTTTGGACACTGTCACACTGACCTGTTTAAGAGGAGAATAATTAACAAATAAAAACACTCAAAACTAAATCTCTGAGAGCGTCTCAGATATTTTCAGAGCGTCTATCAGATAGTTCAGTTGTTCAGTTCACTGGTAAGAGAGTCAGTCAGTCAGAGAGAGTTAGATGGACTTAAATGATCTGATTAGACTAAAAACACTCTAAACTAAATCTCTGAGAGTGTCTCAATCAGATCTAGTTCAGTAGTTCAGTTCACTGGTAAGAGAGTCAGTCAGAGAGAGAGTTAATGGACTTAAATGATCTGATTAGACTAAAAACACTCTAAACTAAATCTCTGAGAGTGTCTCAATCAGATCTAGTTCAGTAGTTCAGTTCACTGGTAAGAGAGTCAGTCAGAGAGAGAGTTAATGGACTTAAATGATCTGATTAGACTAAAAACACTCTAAACTAAATCTCTGAGAGTGTCTCAATCAGATCTAGTTCAGTAGTTCAGTTCACTGGTAAGAGAGTCAGTCAGAGAGAGAGTTAATGGACTTAAATGATCTGATTAGACTAAAAACACTCTAAACTAAATCTCTGAGAGTGTCTCAATCAGATCTAGTTCAGTAGTTCAGTTCACTGGTAAGAGAGTCAGTCAGAGAGAGAGTTAATGGACTTAAATGATCTGATTAGACTAAAAACACTCTAAACTAAATCTCTGAGAGTGTCTCAATCAGATCTAGTTCAGTAGTTCAGTTCACTGGTAAGAGAGTCAGTCAGAGAGAGAGTTAATGGACTTAAATGATCTGATTAGACTAAAAACACTCTAAACTAAATCTCTGAGAGTGTCTCAATCAGATCTAGTTCAGTAGTTCAGTTCACTGGTAAGAGAGTCAGTCAGAGAGAGAGTTAATGGACTTAAATGATCTGATTAGACTAAAAACACTCTAAACTAAATCTCTGAGAGTGTCTCAATCAGATCTAGTTCAGTAGTTCAGTTCACTGGTAAGAGAGTCAGTCAGAGAGAGAGTTAATGGACTTAAATGATCTGATTAGACTAAAAACACTCTAAACTAAATCTCTGAGAGTGTCTCAATCAGATCTAGTTCAGTAGTTCAGTTCACTGGTAAGAGAGTCAGTCAGAGAGAGAGTTAATGGACTTAAATGATCTGATTAGACTAAAAACACTCTAAACTAAATCTCTGAGAGTGTCTCAATCAGATCTAGTTCAGTAGTTCAGTTCACTGGTAAGAGAGTCAGTCAGAGAGAGAGTTAATGGACTTAAATGATCTGATTAGACTAAAAACACTCTAAACTAAATCTCTGAGAGTGTCTCAATCAGATCTAGTTCAGTAGTTCAGTTCACTGGTAAGAGAGTCAGTCAGAGAGAGAGTTAATGGACTTAAATGATCTGATTAGACTAAAAACACTCTAAACTAAATCTCTGAGAGCGTCTCAATCAGATCTAGTTCAGTAGTTCAGTTCACTGGTAAGAGAGTCAGTCAGAGAGAGAGTTAATGGACTTAAATGATCTGATTAGACTAAAAACACTCTAAACTAAATCTCTGAGAGTGTCTCAATCAGATCTAGTTCAGTAGTTCAGTTCACTGGTAAGAGAGTCAGTCAGAGAGAGAGTTAATGGACTTAAATGATCTGATTAGACTAAAAACACTCTAAACTAAATCTCTGAGAGTGTCTCAATCAGATCTAGTTCAGTAGTTCAGTTCACTGGTAAGAGAGTCAGTCAGAGAGAGAGTTAATGGACTTAAATGATCTGATTAGACTAAAAACACTCTAAACTAAATCTCTGAGAGCGTCTCAATCAGATCTAGTTCAGTAGTTCAGTTCACTGGTAAGAGAGTCAGTCAGAGAGAGAGTTAATGGACTTAAATGATCTGATTAGACTAAAAACACTCTAAACTAAATCTCTGAGAGTGACTCAATCAGATCTAGTTCAGTAGTTCAGTTCACTGGTAAGAGAGTCAGTCAGAGAGAGTTAATGGACTTAAATGATCTGATTAGACTAAAAACACTCTAAACTAAATCTCTGAGAGTGTCTCAATCAGATCTAGTTCAGTAGTTCAGTTCACTGGTAAGAGAGTCAGTCAGAGAGAGAGTTAATGGACTTAAATGATCTGATTAGACTAAAAACACTCTAAACTAAATCTCTGAGAGTGTCTCAATCAGATCTAGTTCAGTAGTTCAGTTCACTGGTAAGAGAGTCAGTCAGAGAGAGAGTTAATGGACTTAAATGATCTGATTAGACTAAAAACACTCTAAACTAAATCTCTGAGAGCGTCTCAATCAGATCTAGTTCAGTAGTTCAGTTCACTGGTAAGAGAGTCAGTCAGAGAGAGAGTTAATGGACTTAAATGATCTGATTAGACTAAAAACACTCTAAACTAAATCTCTGAGAGCGTCTCAATCAGATCTAGTTCAGTAGTTCAGTTCACTGGTAAGAGAGTCAGTCAGAGAGAGAGTTAATGGACTTAAATGATCTGATTAGACTAAAAACACTCTAAACTAAATCTCTGAGAGTGTCTCAATCAGATCTAGTTCAGTAGTTCAGTTCACTGGTAAGAGAGTCAGTCAGAGAGAGAGTTAATGGACTTAAATGATCTGATTAGACTAAAAACACTCTAAACTAAATCTCTGAGAGCGTCTCAATCAGATCTAGTTCAGTAGTTCAGTTCACTGGTAAGAGAGTCAGTCAGAGAGAGAGTTAATGGACTTAAATGATCTGATTAGACTAAAAACACTCTAAACTAAATCTCTGAGAGTGACTCAATCAGATCTAGTTCAGTAGTTCAGTTCACTGGTAAGAGAGTCAGTCAGAGAGAGAGTTAATGGACTTAAATGATCTGATTAGACTAAAAACACTCTAAACTAAATCTCTGAGAGCGTCTCAATCAGATCTAGTTCAGTAGTTCAGTTCACTGGTAAGAGAGTCAGTCAGAGAGAGAGTTAATGGACTTAAATGATCTGATTAGACTAAAAACACTCTAAACTAAATCTCTGAGAGTGTCTCAATCAGATCTAGTTCAGTAGTTCAGTTCACTGGTAAGAGAGTCAGTCAGAGAGAGAGTTAATGGACTTAAATGATCTGATTAGACTAAAAACACTCTAAACTAAATCTCTGAGAGTGACTCAATCAGATCTAGTTCAGTAGTTCAGTTCACTGGTAAGAGAGTCAGTCAGAGAGAGAGTTAATGGACTTAAATGATCTGATTCAGGGCCGGCGCCACGGGGGCGTGAGGGGGCGACGCCTCTCTAACGGGACTCTCCCGCCCCCTCAGATCACAATGAATGTAAACAGGATTTTACTGATAAAATATGTTATAAAATCCCATTTTGCCAATTACATTTTCACATTTCCTTATTTTGTGAATATTAAGCTAAATTAATAATATTGTAGTCAACCCTTCCACACGTAAGTTAAAAATATTCCATCTGACCCCCCAGCATGAGTTTTTCAAGGCGACTGTTATTTAGAACCTTTCACTTTAATGTTTCCACGGTGACGCTGCCATTACTTGTCACCAGACAGAGCGCAATCACAACACGGCTGAATGAACGAATGATCTGCTTTTATGTCATTTTATTCAAAATATTCACAAATGTATGAGCTATAGCATGAAACACTGATGATTGTCAACTATGTGCAAGTGGATGTGTTTTTTTGTTTAAACACATTTATAACGATCACATGTTACATTAGAGCTGTGTGTTCAGAATCGGATCTGTTGGATTTTGGATTTACAACACGTCAATTTCCCCACTAATCACAAAATACATGAAAGTAAGTGGCCGGTGAACTGGGAGAAAGAATGAGCAAAATGAGTTTTTTCGTGTTCGTCAGCCTAAAAATTCGTCACGCATAGAAACCTTGCACACCGAGTCCGATTATTAAAACTTTGCGGGAAAAACGCAAAAATAGTAAAAATACCAAATGGATTCGTCAAGCAGTGAGGATGATTTTGTTGCCCTCTCTCGTCTTATTGAAAAGAGAAGAAAGAGAAAATATTACGTCCATCCAATCCTGAAATTGCGCCGAGAGGAAGGAGAGTTTCACCTCCTTATCAAGGAGTTGCGAATTTATCACTAGCGATTTAAAATTTACTTCAGTATGTCAGTGGGACAGTTTGATGCTTTGCTAGCGATTCTGGAGCCACATATTATAAACAAGACCACCAATTTCCGTGAACCAATCGATTCTGAACGGAGATCTGGCAGTATGTCTAAGGTATGGACACATACACACCCGCACACGGCCCGGTTGAAGCGCTGGGCAGAAAACAACTAGGCTGTTATATATTGTGCCCAAATAATACATTAGTTATCGAATTGGCTGCTCAATCACACCTTATTCGATCCTAAATTTCAATCTGATTGAAAAGGAGGTTATAATTGTTTATTAATTTCATAATCCAATATAGAGAAGAGAACATAAACACTTGATCGAACTGAAAACCGAAACTGAAAGCACTGCGCAAATGTGCAATGATTTGAGGACGAGCTCCCCCGGCCCTGAATTGTCAAAAGACCTCTCAAAATGCTGGCTCTGGATGCGAAAAACGCAGAAAATCGAACCCGATCCGATTAATTTTATGACGGACGAAAGTTTCGGAGGTGGTGTGTGCAAGCATGATTGACATAACGTGAGGTCGAATTTTTTGTTGTTGTTGTTTAACGTGCGAAAATTTCGAATGCGAATTTCGGAACTCGGTGTGCAATGGCCTTTACACAATGTGTCAACATGTAAAAACGTGTCGTTAATATTAAGCAGTACTAAAGATAAGCTTTTAATATATTAAGTACAAAATAAGTGCGCGAAAAAATAGAACTTTAAGTGCATTATGGAAGTGTAGCCTACTAAGTGCACTTAAATAAAATGTATTTTAGTGACCTTTTTTTTCACCTGGGTTAGTCTCCGCAACTGATTGAAGCGCGGGTCCACAGCCGCGAGCCAAAAGACAACACTGTATCCGCTTCACTGATCGACAAAAAAAAAACAAAAACAAAACAACAAAAAAAACATTTCAGCACTATAACGACTCTAATTTGACAAACGAACAAAATGAATGCTCTGCTAGTTTACTGAAGATGTTTAGGCCTAATCCATTTTTATGGGTACGTCCGTACCGCGAAGATATTTTAAAAAGTGGTGGGGAGAATATTGACCCCCGGAAAAAAAGTGTTGACGTGCGTTAATGTGAAAGCCCCTCTCAGTTTTCAGACGCCCCTCATCAGCGCTCGGCTGGCGCCGGCTCTGATCTGATTAGACTAAAAACAATTAATATTTGGAAATTTGTAAAATATATTAAATGGGTAAGACTGTGTCAGTTGATTTGTAGAAGTTATCATTCCACATGTGTGTGTTGTTGCTGCATTTACACTGGTGAACTGCAGGAGTCGTCAGCGTGATTCGGTGATTCGAGCGCTTACAAACCCTGAATCATTTGATTCAATTGAATCTGAACAGGTTTCAAAAGCTCCGTTTCTCAATCACTTGCCAGAGCGCAAACCGCGTGTTTATGATGAACTGATTCACAATATATAGCGAAATGAGACGCAGCTTTTCTGTTACTCATGTGTGAATGCGCTTTACCCATAAACAAAACCGTCCATTACTTTTATTAGAAACATTCTTGTTGCACAGTTCTCTATAAAATTGTATTTGGGTTATCTTTGTTGAAATGATTGAAAACACAAACCTTTCTTCTGCAGAATCACAGATGCAGGATCGCGGCGCAGCCTTATGACGTCATATCTCCACACCAAAATAAAAGTCCTATTGAAAATCATAGAAATTCACAAACAGAAAACACATTAAAACTATAAGATAAATCGTTGATTTAAATGAATCACAGATCTCCAAAGCTATTATTGAGATTTTCTTTAAAGCTTATGACTTAAAAATACAATTATTTCTACATCTAAGCAAGATATTGCCATTATAATTAAAACTACTGAGCATTTGTGATATTCACAATCAAGAAAATAAAGTATCTTGATTTTCATACTATAAAGGATTGAAAAGATTGGTATTGATAGGTCGATCAATATTATTTTTTTTTATGGCTGATGCCGATATCTCAGAGGTGGCCAATGGCCGATATAAAGTCGATATTTTTTATATAAATATATACACTTTATGTATTTTAATACAATTTTAATAAATTAGAAATAAATTAGAAAACCAATCTTTAAAATAGACATGCTTATACTTTAGTGTCAACTGAATCTGCAATCCTACAACACTATTTTTCACAAATAAAGTAATGGACCACTTGCACTGAACTTTGCGACGCACTTCCATTTGGAAACAATACATTTCACTTATTTCCAGTAATGTTTACTTCCATTGTACTGTGGTCAATGAGTTGAACAAACACCACCATCACCTCGGAAGGGTCCGGAGGACACAAATATACGGCGACGATGATCCCCACGCCACTGTTCTGCTCTCCAGAGCAAATACAGTGCGGTGAATCTCTCGGTCGACATAAAAACAATGGCCGCCAACGGATTTCGATTCTGATGCGCGTAAATTTCGTTTCAAAGTTTTGTTTTTACGTGCGTTAGTTTCACTCTTGACACGCGAATTAACACAAAGTGGTCAAGCGTCAAACTAGAGGCGTCAGGCGCGAATTTGACGCGCTATTCGCATTCGGTGTGAATGCACAGTAAAGCATTGTTTTTATATGCTAAGTCTTTCAAATTCGATTTTAGTTTTTTTCCAGGAGTCTCACTCTGTTTCAAATTACATTACTTTTGGGAAAAATCAATGGGGTAATGAGGATTCGATGGCTCATGGTTCAGAACATTCTGCTGGTGTTATGATGATGAAAAACAATTTGCAGGGTCAGTGTTACAGAGTTATATAGATCCTAAGGGGCACTTTCTTATGTTGTTAATTTGTATTAATAATATATTTGTTTTGTTGGTGAACATTTATGGATATAATACTTCTAGAGAAAATGACTTGCTTTTTGATGAGATCGGAGACAATATTTTAGTATGGTTAAATAAATTTCCCAATGCTGTAATTTGTATCAGTGGTGATTTTAATGTCACTCCTGATAACAATCTTGATAGATTTCCTCCTAGGCAGTCCTCCTCTCCTAATTTCAAATTGAAAATGTTTATGGAGAAGTTGGACTTAATTGATATTTGGAGGGAGAAGTTTCCAAATACAAAGTCTTATACATGGGGTAACAAGAATCACTCAAGACTTTCTTGTTTAGATTATTGGCTTGTACCAAAATCTTTCAAAGATTATAATGTTTCGGTTAGTATTCTTCCTTCTCCTTTAACGGATCGCCACACTATTCTCCTCTATCCACAGGACAATCAAATATAAATTCTAGAGCCTCCTACTGGAAATTGAATTCATCCCTACTTAAACATGATGAACTGAAAAAAAGAATTTCCTTTCTGATTCGATACTACTGGTTTAAAGCTTCTTCCAAAAAAAATGTTTGAAATCAGGTTCACTGCTTTGTTGTCAAACCATCTTACAATGACGTTGTTGTCCTGGTTCACTCTGAAGTCCATTGACCCTCTTCCATGTTTCTTTATTTCCCTTTCATCCATCATGGTGCAGGTGGCCATCCTGTTCATCCGGATTGTGCCAGTGTAGTGGATTTCTCTCTCCTTTAGGTGCTGCACTAGGGGAACTGATGTAAAATGTGATTGTCTGTAAAGACCTTGTGATTTTTTCCTGCTGAAAGTGTTGATGTCATTTTCAGCACAACTTCTCCTGTAACACCAGCTTCTGATTTTTCTCTGTCTTGATGTTCTGCACCTTGACCATCATCAAAGTCATAAAGAAAGCCACTTTGTCCTGCACGTCCCCACATCTTAAACCCCATTTGTGTGGTTTTACAGGCATGTAGACACGTAGATGCGATTTTCCCTTGAATGGCACCATAATTTCATCTACTGCATGACATTCTTCAGGAGGTATGCAAAGACACTGTTCTCACAGGTTTTGTAACCATGGCCTAAGCTTCCACAGTTTATCTTTCTCTGCATCATCAGAAACACTGAAATTGTCCTGAAAGTGAATCAGTGTGAGCAATTTCTGAAACCGATCTTGAGACATTATGGCCTCGTTTACACTGCAGGTCTTGATGCCCAATTCTGATTTGTTGCCTATATCCGATTTTTTTAACTGTCTGTTTACACGTTCTTTAAATTGTGACCCATATCCGATTCATGTGTTTACACCTGCCATATAGGCTAGTATCTGAAACATATCGCGCATGCTTAAAGGGTTAAATTATCTTGCAAAGATGGACAAACATGAAATATGCTTCATGCTCTGCAATATGAAGTTGCAAAACACAACTTTTGAATAAGAAACAATGTCTATAAAACTCGTTAAAACACATCAAATCACACGCGTCATCGGTAAGAACCACAGTCTATGGTGAGAACACTCGTTAACAGCACACACACCCGAACTTGACTGCACTTCAAATGATTTACTTTTAGCTTCTGACCAAGGCTGTATCTCAATACTAGTCCTACTTGATCTTAGCGCTGTGTTCGACACTATAGATCATAAAATACTCTTGGATCGACTACAAAACTACACTGGTGTTCAGGGACAGGCATTAAGCTGGTTTAGATCGTACTTATCGGACCGTTCTCATTTTGTTTGTTTAAATGGGGAAAAATCAAAGATAACGCCAGTAGACTATGGAGTACCGCAAGGATCGGTTTTAGGCCCTCTGCTATTCTCAATATATATGCTGCCACTTGGTAATATTATAAGAAAACATGGAATTAACTTCCACTGTTATGCTGATGATACTCAATTATATATTTCATCACGACCAGACGAAAACACTAACTCATCTAAATTGACAGAGTGTCTCAAAGATATAAAATGCTGGATGACGCGTAATTTCCTGCTATTAATTTCAGATAAGACGTAAGTATTACTTATTGGTCCAAAAAACTACTCACAAAACCTCTTACAATACAACTTTAATATAGATGGATGTCCTGTTACTTTATCCACTACAGTAAAAGACCTGGGTGTTATACTAGACCGCAACTTGTCTTTCGAAAATCATATTTCATATGTTACAAGAACAGCCTTTTTCCACCTTAGAAACATTGCTAAGCTACGTAACATGCTATCTGTTTCTGATGCAGAAAAGTTAGTTCATGCATTTATGACCTCGAGACTAGATTACTGTAATGCTTTATTAGCCGGTTGTCCTGCATCCTCAATAAACAAGCTACAGTTAGTCCAAAATGCAGCCGCTAGAGTTCTTACTAGGTCAAGAAAATACGATCATATAACACCGATTTTATCATCTCTACACTGGTTACCTATTAAGTTCCGCATCAACTACAAAATACTACTACTGACCTATAAAGCCCTAAACGGTTTAGCTCCAATGTACTTAACGGACCTTCTTTCGCCCTACAATCCACCGCGTTCCTTAAGATCACTAAATTCAAGGCTTCTGGTCATTCCTAGGATATCTAAGTCCACTAAAGGAGGGAGGGCGTTCTCCCATTTAGCTTCAAAACTCTGGAATAGCCTTCCCTATACAGGTCCGAGGCTCTGACTTACTGACACAGTTTAAAACTAGACTAAAGATGCATCTCTTCAGTCAAGCATTCACATAACGCTTACCTTTTAGTCCTCTGTTATGCCATACGGAACTGTTTGCCACTGAAACTGCTTAACGCACCAGTGGGGCTCGACAGCCTTTTAGACAAACGGGTCGGCACGTCGGCGACGTATGGTTGGGTTGCGGAAAGTTTGTGAGATAGTGATTTTCTAACACTGACTCCCGTATAATGGAAATCATTATGAACATCAGCTATGCTAATTATTTCCCATCTGCCTTTCTGCTGTTATCTCGGGACGTTTGTCCTGAGAAAAATGGCGTTCGTCAGGTCCAGTTTGTATCCAGCCTCTCACGGGGAATTCAGATGCCCCAACGCCTGTGAAGAGACGACTGAACGCTGGCGATATGTTATGGCGCCGTGTTACATATAAACAATACTTATATTTAATATTTATACATGATTAAATTATTAAATATAAACAATAAGAATGTAAGCCAGAGGAGAACTGGCCCCGACTGAGCCTGGATTCTCCCAAGGTTTTTTCTCCATCCAATCTGATGGAGTTTTGGTTCCTTGCCACTGTCGCCTTGCTTTGCCTGCTTTTGGCTTGCTTAGTTGGGTTTATTTAACATTTAATAATATTATTGATCTGTGTTGTACTACTTTCATGTTATCACTGTGAAGCTGCTTTGATACAATCTGTATTGTGAGAAGCGCTATATAAATAAACTTGACTTGACTTGACTTCACATGTTATACTGCTTTCATTCGTACTGTAACGGACCGATCTACGAGACATTAAGCCTTAAAATAAAGGGGTTCTTGGGCTTTTCCCTGTTATACAATAAAGAGCCTGCACAGAGACAGCAAATAGAAATGAACACAAAAAACTGCCTAGAGCCTACTTACACAACACTGACAGTGGAGTTGCACTCAGGAGTAGATCAGCTGTGGACGATTTTCTTTTTCTTTTTTGAGCGTCTGCGGATTAATTCTTCCTATGCACACAAATTATGATGTCACACTCTGCGCGTATCTTTTAAAAATATAATTGAGCATGTTAATAGTCCTAGCACGTTTTAAATAGCCCACTTAAAGTGTTTATTACAAATAAATAACTAAATGCTTAAAATAAATGTAAATGAACCATTTTCGGCGCATTTACAATCCTGTGAAAACACCTCCTGTGCCCCTGTCCACATTCCTCTCCTCTTGCAGAAGCGCATCGAGGGTTTCTCTCATCATTAAACCGCGGAGACGTCGCCTAATGCCTCAAAAAATCCGATCTGCCTGTTTACATGACAGTCGCATTGGCACATATCGGATTTATTTCTGATTTATTTCCACATATGAACGAGGCCTGAAACCGATCTGGAAATATCCAAATGCATGCGTTTTTTTCCTGTTTACACTGTCATAGAACACATCCGATCTGTGTCACATATGAGCAAAAAATCGGAATTGGGTCACATTTCACTGACAGTGTTCCTGACAGTGAGGAATCCATTCCTCATCATCCTCTTCCTCTAACTGCTCTAGGTCACTTGAATTGCCATCCATTATTATGTCGATTACATCTTGAAGATACTTTTTTTTCTCTTCTTCCTCAAATCTTTTTGACATCTAAAAAAACAAATAAAAAATTGATGATTCCAGCATACTGATTATAATTTCAGAGGAATTGTTACTGTAAAAATAACCTAAATGTATTCTGCCCTACAAAGGCAAAGTGCAGTAACTACGCATTTGGTCAAAAATGAGTTAAGACTTGTAATGGGCTTTATGGTATGTGTTCTGTCATGTGAAAAAATATTTCTGTGTTAAATTATGTCCCGTTTTGGAGATGCATTACCACATAATCTACCCATAACATGGGTAGATTATGTGTTACCAAGAAAGATGGAACTGTTAGACTTTGCAGGGATTTTAAAGTCTCAGTCAACCCGGAATTGCTGGCAGAACAATACCCACTACCGAGAATAGAGGATATTTTTGCCACACTTGCAGGCGGACAGCTCTTCAGTAAAATTGACTTGGCGGAAGCATATTTACAGATGGAAATGGAGGAGGACTCAAAAGTGTTCTTGACTATCAATACTCTTAAGGGGTTGTATCGCTATAACAGGCTTGTTTTCGGCGTCGCCTCAGCACCGGCCTTGTGGCAAAGGGCTATGGATCAGGTACTTCAGGGTTGCCCTGGTACCCAATGTTACCTCGATGACATCATCGTCACAGGTGACAGTGACAGTAGTACAAGGAGGAGGAAAAACCAGAGAGTTGGAAATAGGAGAGAGTGTGCTTGCCAGGAACTACAGAGGAGATCATAAATGGACACCAGGAAAGGTCAAAGAAAGAACAGGACCACTCTCATATACACTCGAGACTGCACCAGACACTATCTGGAGACGACATATTGATCAGTTGAGAAGATCAGATGTTCCTCTGGAAAGTGCTCCTGCGAGTGTTCCATTTACCACTACTGAGACTGTTTCCAGTGGAAATGATGAAACAACACTTCAAGATGATACTGTAGTTTCCAGTGAAGTGTCACAAGCACTACCTACAACCATCCACCAAACTGCCTGGATTTGTGAAAACTACCCTGGAGTGGACATTACAGTTATACAGTTGCATAAGAATGTTCCTTTTGGAAAAGAGAGTTTTGTTAAAAGAGAAATATTATTTATTTAAAATGTTCTTATCTAAGGGGGGAGGAAGTGTAGTGTATTGAGTAGAATGCACTTTATAGTAAACTCAGGGATAATCACTACTTGGCCATTCTAAGTTAACTCTGGATAGATTTTGGTTGGTCAGCGGGTTGTTCGTTTGTTGCACAGTAAATACAAAAGAAGAATTGCCCATCGTTGTCTCGAGTCTGATTTATATGACTAAAAAATAGACAAACACAACAACAAACTTTCTCTAATACTGTCACTCAACAAGCGTTCCAGTAGTTGATCATGTGTCATGTCATCTGATTTGTCATCAAAACCACAGGTGGCTGCAAGAGCACGCAGAGCAGCAACATATTGCACAATAGTCTCATGTGGAAATTGAGCTCGCTTCCTGAATGCATAGCGTTTGACTTTGGCCGTAAAATGTTTCTCTAGTGCACTATCAGCAGAGTCATAAGTGTCACCTGTTTCTGGTAGAGCCTAAAATATCCGCTGTCCCCCAGACCCAGGCAATGGAGTAATGTGGCTCTTTTGTGGATGTCTGGCCAAGCATCCCCCCTCGCATTAATCACCAGCAGGTAGTTAGTAAACATACGCAGCCACATATCAAAAGGCATCGATGGTTCTCCCCGACAGGGCAAACACATCGCTGGCGCAGGAACATTAACAGCAATCCTCGTTGCCAATTTGTGGTGTTGTAGGATGTGAAAGAATGAAAACAAAAACTAACTCCGAACGTCTGTATTTAATGTAGCGAACATTATCTTCAACCACTTCACTTCTTCACTAGCTGTGTCCCAATGGCTGTAGACTTCGTAGGATGCAGTCTATTCGGCCTTCGAAGGACGCATCATGTAGCCTTCGTGGGATTTCCTAATTGCGCAACCAGGTGTTCCCTATTACTGCTCCTGGCGCCAAGCAACGGAGCGAGAGTACAGCTGCCACCCTGATCATTCATTTAATAAAACTGAAACAGCTATGGAGATTGAATTGGCTATTGTCATTTTGTTGTTTTATATTTTACTGGACATTTTATGTTTTATATTTTTGTGTCTTTAAATGAGGGGCAATATATATAAAATCACATAATTTCAATTCACATAACCACTAAAAAAATATTTCGAGTCATGTATTTTCGGCTCAAGAGTTGGCCAGAGCTGGTTTAATGCGAAGCTAGAGGCTGCGTCCTGAATAGCCAGATTACACTGTAAACTGTTCAAATATTGGGTGTTAACCTACGTAAATATTGTAATGAAATAGCCTAAAAAATAATAATAATATTTCTTTTTTATTGTCTACAGAAATAGACCATGGACCTGTATATATTTATACAGGCTGTCAATCCTATTTTAATATTTTAAAGCAGATGGATATAAAAAGTCCAGTGCAAACGTCGTTGCTCCCGCTCGTCATCGTCAGCTGTCAGTCACAGTTGCTAGGCGACAAGAACAATTCTCCGCAGGCAAGACCAGTCCGAGCGCTCCATGTGCGCACTTTGATGGGACGCAGTTGTAGTTAGCAACAATTTGTTAATATTGTGACAATGGACCAACATTTTGTTACTTTAATTTTTAAAATAACCAGTGGGAGAATGTAAGGAACTTTAGTATTTATGTACAAATGGGAAGTAGCCTAATATTTCCCTCACAGGACAACACTACACATTTTACATTAAACTACACAAAAGTATATTATAGTTTAAATGTATCAATCTTGCAAACACTCAGAGACCCTTACAAAAATAAACAAATATCCAGAGTCATGAATTCTCTTTTGTGTACACAATTTAAAGTTGCATAAAATAATGAAATAATGAATAATAGCTAAAGAAATAGCCTACAATGTACAAGAAATACAATACAAGGCTATAAAGCCGTTTTCGCATTTCCACTTGACAAAACCATGCAATGCTGACGAATGAGTTGATGAATAAAAAAAATACGAAAAAAAAACAAACTTTTGGCTGTTAACACTGGTTTCTCTGGCTATTTGAGCAAATGAAAACATAATACTTTTACATTTAAATGTGAATTTGCCATTCACCACCGAACTCTCGGCCGCCCTTTTTTAAAAATAAAAATGCTGTCGTCACCTGCGCAATGATTTATGGGGTAGGATCGGGTAAGATAGTCCGCGAAGTGTCCATTTATGTATCCTTCCTTTCACGGGGAAACGAAGGATGCATTTTGCCGTCGCTTTTGAATCACGTAAGCCTTCGTCGCGCTGCAATGACACAAACGGCCTTCGAATACGGCCTTCGGAGGATGCATAACTGAATTGGGACAGTCTTCATCCCACCGCGATGACGCAATCGGCCTTCAAATGCGCCCTTCGCGGATGCAGCCTTTGAATTGGGACGTCCTTCGTCGCACGGCTGTGACGCAATCGGCCTTCAAATACGGCCAAACGTCCTTCAAATACGGACTTCGGAGGATGCAGCCTTCACATTGGGACACAGCTACTGTCTCACTTTCACACTCAGTTCCTTTATCAGGATTTCACTGCCCTCTAGCGAACATACTCAGTATCACATTGAGAACACAACAGGCCCTCAATTTCTGTGCCAATTATCTTGCCAGAAGACACAGGTAATGTGATTTATTGTTCAAGGAGGATTTATGTTTCAGTCATTTCTTGTGCAATGTGAAATGTTTTCTATTTGTTGTCATGACTCATCCCACTGTTCAATGTCTTTTACAGGTACTGAATAACCCAAATTAATAAAACTATGCCATGTTTTTTTATTAATAAAGCTAGATGCAATGTTTTTGACGTCCATGTGTTTGTTCAACCACGCGCACAAGGCCTAAGGCCATATGAAATACTAGAATAATTGTTATGAGTTCTTCCAACTGTTTCTAAACTAAATGGATAATGGTTAATTATTTTCAGACAGAAGCATTTAAGTTTCAATATAATTAATATATAAAGTCTGTATATTTAGCGTGTGTGATTGCACAAATATACATACAGTTTGTACTTCCTCTAGCCAATACATTTCTACAGGTATAGACAAAAGAAACATATTTTTGATGTTTATATATTTGTAAGCAGCACCATTTTTCATCATTATGAACAGAGGATAGATAAAAGGAAGATGTAATCTATACCATTTCTAAGCATGCCACACCTTCACTTTCTTCAAGTTAGGGCCGAAACGTAAACGTTTCAGTAATGTCATTACTGAAATTGATGATAGGCAGTGGGATATAATAATAATTCATTACATTTATATAGTGCCTTTCTGGACACTCAAAGCGCTTCACATAGAGAGGGGAATCTCCTCAACCACCACCAATGTGCAGGATCCACCTGGATATGTGAACATTATCACAGCCTGATAACCTTCACATGGTTCCTTCAATTAAGCTAAGATTAAGGCCCCGTTTACACGATGGAAAAACGCAGATATTTCTCTGCGTTTTGCCCTCTCATTTACACGAAAACGCCGTTTTTATCACTGAAAACGAATATTTCTAAAAACTCCGGGCAAAGTGGAGATTTTTGAAAACGCCGGATATTTGTTGTCGTGTAAACTGGGAGAAACGGCGTTTTAGGTTCTCTCTTGTCGATTCCAGGATTCTGATTGGCTTGCATGGCTTTATCTTTAACCCCTACACTGCCGCCTTAGGTTTAGCATAGTTATGATGGCGCTCGACGGCGTATTTATGCGGGGGTGTAAACGATGTTATTTTTGAAAACGGAGAGGGGGAAAATATTCGTTTTGCTAAATACCCGGCTTTGTGTAAACGTGGCCTAATATAGAGTTTACACCTCACTAGACTTGCAGAGGAAATCATAACTGCACTACAGCGTGTTCTTCAATTGAGGGTCTGAGAAGACAGAGACAACCACAAAGTAGATTGGTGACTTTAAATGCCTTCATCAGACAGCATCAAAACCCCTTGGATATCTTTGATGACATGGCTATAGTTAGGCAATACCGTCTGCCAAGAGGACAAATAGCCTAACTACTGAATAGAATTGGGCCTCAGTTGATGCATACCACCAGGAGAAATTTCGCCTTGTCCCCTGAAGTCCAACTCTTATCAGCCTTGAGATTTTAAGCAACAGGCAGTGTTCTCCAGGTAGTTGGTGATGGGCTTGGACTAAGTAAGGCATCATTTTCAAGAGCTGTTAAAGCGGTCACCAATGCATTACTTCCACTTGCTGCGGAACACATTCATTTTCCAGCATCAAGACAGGACATCACAGAAATACAACAGGATTTTTTAACACATCATCACATCCCAAAGGTCACTGGAGTGACTGATGATACCTTGATCCCGATCCTTACACCATCTGTGGATGGCCATGTACATATATATATATATATATATATGCCGTACAGGCTATGCCGCCTATAACTGCAAGGTGATCTGATCGCGTTCATTGAACGATTATTTATGAACTCGTCATATTTGGGTGAATGTGAACTGATAGTACTGTATTACTGCCAGATGAACGTTACTGTGAACGCGTTCATTCTGGTGTCTGTGACCGCACACTCTCTCAGTTTAACTTCATACAATAGGGTGCCAGATTTCTATAGACTTACAGGTGAAAACCTGGCTAAAACACACATAAACAGGCCTTAATATGTAGAGGAAAAACACCCAATCTGGCAACACAAGCCACCAGTGTCACACCGCAAAATGCGTCATCAATACAAGAAGCAGCATGAGGTCGACAAAGCATCGAGGAGGCGTCACATCGTATGATCAGTTTTAAGGGGGGGGGGGGTTGTTTGCGATTTCACTTTTTTCATTTTAAATAGTGTGTAATGTTTCTGTTGGTGCATGAACAGTATCCTCAAAGTTGCAGCAAAGTTGCAATTTATGTTTGATTATGTTCCTGAAAATGACGATCGTAATCTAGCTCTCTGTGCTGTGCATTTACGGAAGACAGCTTCCAGAATCTCCACGAGTTCAACACCATATTCAACAAGAAACTGTTACTAAAACGTGAAGCAGATCCAACTTTAAAACGTTCGTAAACTAATCCCTACGATGTTTGAGTTTAACATTAGTAGCCAGTCAGATGCTATTGTGTAAAACAAACGTGTATAAAGTAAAAAAATGTTGCAAATTATCATTCAGAAATGTTTAGTAAGAGGCGTGTGTGGTGAGGTTCTGTTTGACTCTCTTCATCGCCGCTTCTCGGTCTGATTCTGCCTCAAACTGATACAGCAGTTCGACACCATTTCGTCACCACGTTTCGCCGGTAAAAGTAACGGGCGTTAACTTTCCAGACAACTCTCTAGCTCTGTGGCTAATCCTATGAATAACAGGGAGACAAATTTCAACAAGGCACACTGTGTAGCATGTAGTATTGTGGAACGCACAATAGGGAGGTGGAAGATGTGCTTTTGGGCAATTCCAACGGTGGTCTTTTGTTTGCACCACAAAAGTGCTGTGCAGTAATAATAGTAACAGCTATGGTGCACAAGATTGCAGTGCAGATGAAAGCGCCCTTACTTAACAGGAGGTGGTGGAGGATGAAGATGTCATAGGACCACATGATGGCCAACAAAGAAATGCCAAAGACATGGCTGGTTTACGTGCACCTCAACAAGTCATTGACAGATATTTTTTAATTCATCCCTATTTTGCCCAGAGTAACGTTCCCAATTAGTTTTCTATGGGCAAAAGGGAAGTGACGTTTTAAACCAAAAGGTAACAGCAACAAAGAGAAGTTAACCGATACACACTCAAAACTAGCCACTTGCTGGATTTGCAAAATACAAATTTGTCTGATTAATAAGAATATTATTCTATTAGTCAAAAGTCTTGTGGACCCATATTTCGTACGTATGTGTTTTGTGGCCTTATTTCAGAAACTTTCATTTTTAGTTTTTTCAATAACCACGCATAAACAATATTCTCTCAAAAATACAAACATGTACATACATGTTGCTCACATATTATGGTTGCCTGGTTTGTACTAAATATAATGTAATTTCACCTGTGCCATTAATATGTTTATAAGCAACTGAAAAAAGCACAAATGTCAGGGCATGTCAGAACATGTCCAGAACATGTCAGAAGGACCCCAAATACACCTTGGTCCCCAGGGGACAAAGTCTCTGCAGCTAGTGTCCATTTTTTATTTATTTACGGTTTTGCACAAAAAAAAGCAATTTGGTTTTCCTCTGGGTCTATGTAACCTGTTCTGAAATGGTTCCATTATAATTTATATATTGTGACATATATCACTATCGCAAGAGGCTGCAATGTAGATCACAATATGGATTTTAGGATACTACCATACCGGTAGTATCGCCCATTCCTACTACACACTCATTAATATCAATTAAGTGGCTGGAACCAGGACTGTAATTTGAGGTATAACTGACTATACATTTGGTGCATAGTAGTATCTTGGAGATGTTGTCCAACAGAATATCTGCTTTTTATCAGAATATCTGCCAGTAAGGAACGGCTCAGTAAGGTTCGGCGCGGCATGGTTCGCTTCTTTTCCACTGTGTGGTACGACTCAGCTCGGTTTGCTTTAGCTCGGTTTGTTTTTCCACTGCTGTTAGTACTGCTTCAGAGTGGGTGGGATTATAGCTTGACTGTTATAGTTTATCCACTCCTCAGCAACCAACGAGAGGAACGTCTGCACTTCGTCCACTGACCAAGATTCAGCCATTTCTTTTTTGGAAATTTTCTTTTTCTCCAAGCAAGTCAAGCAAGTATTTTTAAAACAGGTGCTACAGCAGTGGCTGTTATTGGCTATTTAAATCTAGCAGGTTTGATGTCTCGCAAATACAATAATGCTGGTAGTGACGATTCTGTTGGACTCTGACCAATCAGTGATCTGAAGTGTGTTCACGTCACATATTAGTATCGGTCTGGTACGCTTAGAACCTCAAGGTGGTACCATTAAAGTGAGCCACACCATACCATGCAGTGGAAAAGTGCCACAGGTGAGCCGTACCAAGCCGAGCCGTACCATGCAGCGGAAAAGCACCAAAGCGTGCCGTATCGAACAAACATTACCGTCCCATGCAGTGGAAAAGTGCCACATGAGTGGAGGCACCATTCAGCAGAACGAGAGCAGAAGCCTAGCCACACTCCACATTACAGACCATCAAACCAGGGAGGCTAAGAAAATAGACATGTATTATTTCGAGAATAAACTATATATTAATTATTGCAGAATACTTTAAACAATTTAACCAGACCCAAACTATTTTTAAAACTTTATAACTGGAGGTAAATATTTCAGATTTATGGGAAATAATAATAAAAGTTAGCTGTATGCAGAATTAATATTACAATCAATTATTACAACGTTACAATCAAATACCCTAGACCAGCAAACCTTCAAATTCTCAGAAAGGTTATTTTCGTGGCCGCTGAAAATTAGCGTTCTTACTGTGTACAGTACTACTACAGCATGTAGCAAGGACAGTACATCAGAATCAAATACTCACATGTATTGTGTATCAGTTTTATTAACTAAATCACAAACACATAACTAGTCTAAACAAAGTCATTCATTCAGGTAAAATGGAAAGTGAAAGAAACCGAAAAAGAAACGGGAATGAAGCTATGGAAAGAGTCAATTTAACCACCTTAAAGAACCACCCGTTTTCTAATTCACTTTGTTAAAAGGGGCACAGTGTGAAAGTAGCCTTGATTTCCAACAGATTTATATTTTCAGCTGCTGTACTCTTCAACAACGAACACAAACGGAGTCTAACGTTTACACGACTGTATTTGTGAGTATGTTTTTATTGCATTGATCACAATTGAAATGTCTTTCTCCAGAGTGAATGTGCAGATTATTATTAAAATTGCTCCTGTTTCATAACCTCGTCACACTGAGGAAACGTCATTTTCTTTCCACAATGAGTTCGTAAATGCTGTTTCAGGCTTATGTGATACGGGAAACTCATGTCACACCCACGACACTTGTACGGCTTCTCTCCAGTGTGAACTCTCATGTGAATATTAAGATTTCCTTTAATTGTGAAGCTCTTCTCACACTGAAGACACTTGTACGGCTTCTCTCCAGTGTGAACTCTCATGTGCAGCTTAAGGTTTCCTTTCACCGTGAAGCTCCTTCCACACTGAGGACAGGTGAAAGGCTTTTCTCCAGTGTGAATCCTCATGTGATACTCAAGGTGTGCTCTGTATGTGAAACTCTTTCCACACTCATTGCACATGAAAGGCTTCTCTCCAATATGAATTTTTACATGTTCCTTAAGCTGATTCCTGTCTGTGAAGCTCTTCTCACACTGAAAACACTTGTACGGCTTCTCTCCAGTGTGAACTCTCATGTGTATATTAAGGTCTCCTTTAATCGTAAAACTCTTTCCACACTGAGGACAGGTGAAAGGCTTTTCTCCAGTGTGAATTCTCATGTGATCCTCAAGGTTTGCTTTGCTTGTTAAACTCTTTCCACATTGATGACACATGTAAGGTTTCTCCCCGATGTGAATTTTTACATGATTCTCAAGGTGATTCCTGTCTGTGAAACTCCTTTCGCACTGATGACATATAAAACACGTCTCTCCTGAGTGAATCTTCATGTGATGATTAAGGTGTGCTCTACGTCTAAAACTCTTTCCACACTGGTCACAAACAAACGGCTTCTCTCCAGTGTGAATCGTCATATGTGTCTTAAAACTTTCTTTTAGTGTGAAGTTCTTCCCACACAGTTTGCAGGTGTAAGGCTTTTCTCCAGTGTGTACTTTCATGTGGGCATTAAGTTCTCTTTTCTGTTTAAAACTCTGTCCACACTGAGAGCATATGAATGGCTTCTCTCCAGTGTGAATTCGCTTATGAATTTTAAGAGTTCCTTTTAGTGAAAAAATCTTCCCACACTGTTTGCAGGTGTAAGGCTTCTTCCCAGAGTGATTTCTCATGTGGGCATTAAGTTCTCTTTTATGCTTAAATCTATTTTCACACTGCGAGCATGTGAATGGCTTCTCTCCTGTGTGAATTCGCATGTGAGTTTTAAGATTTCCTTTTAGTGAGAAGCTCTTCCCACACTGTTTGCAGGTAAAAGGCTTCTCTCTAGTGTGAATTCGCATGTGGACTGTAAGGGATTTTTTCTGTGTAAAACTCCTTCCACACTGAGAGCATGTGAATGGCTTCTCTCTAGTGTGAACTATCATGTGAGTCTTAAGATTTCCTTTAAGTAAAAAACCCTTCCCACACTTTTTGCAGGTGAAAGGCTTCTCTCCAGTATGAATTTTTAAGTGGATTTTAAGGTTGTCTTTTCGCTTGAAAGTCTTTCCACACTGTTTGCAGGTCAAAGGCTTCTCTCCAGTGTGTACTTTTATCTGGAGATTTTTAGTGTTGGTTTCATGACATTGCTTTTCCATTTCATTAAGTTCTTGACTCTCCTCTTTCAGAGCCATCGGGTCTACAGTAAAAAGAAACAAAACGAGTTAACGCTGGTTTAATAGCACAAAGTAACAGACATAAAAAACATTAAATCCAACCACACATTTTCTAGATCCTATGACCACTAAACAATTGAGTAAAGTTGTAATCTATATTGTCAGAGCCTTTTATTAATACTGTTAATTCTTAACCTTTCTTTAGGACACATCCCAAGTACCCCCTCATAAAAACCCACAGTAGAGCACTGCACACATTTCTGTTTGGATCCTGCAGGTTAGACTGGTTACACTGTTGTCGCTTGTGAAAATCAAATGGCGGTGGCGTGGGTGCAAATGCGCATATCAAGGGGCGATAATATTTTAATAAGATCCTCTTCTCACATCAGCAGGGGAGTGAAATCTGAGCGGCTTATTTTTGACATGCTTGCAGAGAAAGGCTAACAAAACAAAATCGTTTAAATGCCACGGCCTACCTGAGCATTGTTTCTCTGTGTAAAAAGCCATCAGTGTATGAATGAGTGAGTGAATGGGTGAATGTGAGGCAATATGTAAAGTGCTTTGGTGGCCATTAGGTCTATCAAAGCGCTATATAAATGCAGTCCATTTACCATTTCTGACCATGTCCATCCCTTTATGGCCACCATGTCCCCATCCTCTGATGGCTACTTCCCGCAGGATAATGCACCATGTCACAAAGCTTGAATCATTTCAAATTGGTTTCTTGAACATGACAATGAGTTCACTGTACTAAAATGGCCCCACAGTCACCAGATCTCAACCCAATAGAGCATCTTTGGGATGTGGTGGAACGGGAGCTTCGTGCCCTGGATGTGCATCCCACAAATCTCCATCAACTACAGAGATGCTATCCTATCAATATGGACCAACATTTCTAAAGAATGCTTTCAGCACCTTGTTGAATCAATGCCACGTAGAATTAAGGCAGTTCTGAAGGCGAAAGGGGGTCAAACACAGTATTACTATGGTGTTCCTAATAATCCTTTTGGTGAGTGTACAATGCAACAATGTTGCATGCTTGTAGTTGCTTTTGTGCTTTCTAAAGTGAAGCAATATACAGCACATGTAGCAGCATTTGCGAAATACGCGCTACAAGCCCAGTATAATGGCTGAGAGGACAGGAAAGTCAGTTTTTCCTGAGTTGAGAGACTTTTTATTTTAGCACTGACTTTCGTCACTGGTAGCTCCTGTTCTACTCATGTGTCTCACACTTTTTATGCTTCTCTGCTGAAACCTATCGGTTTGCCTCAGGGAGGGGGGGTATCCATTTCGATAGCCTCCTACCATGGGCGTCAGTTTGTTTTGAAATGTGCTGAGGACAGAGACGCATTCGGTAATGCATTTTCAAAAGTGCTGGGTACAATGACACATTCATTTTTTTCCTCTTTCGCGCAGGTCATGTTTTGAAAGACGATTTCCTGCAGCTTAGGCCTACCAGAGACAATTTATTTGGGCCTACTGAGATGTGATGATGTCTGACCAAAAAACGTGATGGGTGGGGGGGTTAAATAGTACGTTGGGTTTAATTGGTCGTACAATGAGATCTACTATGTTGTTAGTTTCACAAATTTTCACGTGAATAACTACATACATCAGCCTAATATTGGCAACGTATGTACTATAATGGTCAAGTGGCAGAATTTTTGCCAAGCGTGTCAAGAGGTTTTGGGTTCTAATCCGTACTCAAATAGTTTTTTTTCCCCTCATAAAAAAGATTGTTTATCAGTGGTTGTATATCAACAAGCAGGGACACGTTTGTTTGCATTTTGTTTTGCAATTTCACCAGAATGAATAGAATCTCCACAACGGATTGAAGTGCGCGTCCGAATGAACGCATTGCGCGCGTGCGCTAGCCACAACAGAACACTGTATCCGTGCCACTGATCGCAGAGGTAACGAGCACATGATCACTTGACTGAAAAAAACAACAAGTTAGCGCTAGATCGCCTCTTATTTAACAAAGAAACTAAACAAATGCTCTGATAGTTAACTGGAGATGTTTTACTTGTATTGGTATCTGTACAGTGCAACGTTTCAAAAGTGGTGGGGACAAAATTGACCCTGGCAAATTGTGGTGGGGACATGGAAATGACCCCGTAAATGATGCCTATGCCCCATACACATAATCGTTGATGACGAGGAGGCATACCAAGTGCGAGATCTTCTGAACTCCAGACGTCTGGCCGATGACTGCAAAATCTGGTTGACTTTGAGAGCTATTGCCTGGAAGAGAGGTCCTGGGTCAATGCAGAGGACTTCCTCTACCACACACACGTAACACATAATTCCACAGGACTAATCCTGCCCCTCGACCTCATGGAAAATCCCTGTTGTCGAACGCATCCTTGTTCGGGGGTTTCTGTCACGAGTGCCACCACAGAAAATTCTTACATTGGCCACCAGAGGTCACCCTTTCCTGAGTATTAAACCATGGACTACAATTCCCAGAATCCGCATACCCTAACAAATCACGCTCACACCTGTCGGTCATTTCACAAACTATTTAAGGCATGAGAACACTAGGTTCGGTGCAAAGTCTTGTATTGCCTACATTTCTGAGTGTTTGTCTGTTTGATATATTCGTATTTTTATACCACAATTCTAAGCAAGCAAGATCATATTTTGATTGTGCAAAATGGCATTGCGCACATGTGTGAAATGAGTTTTGCAGAGAAATGTTTGTCTTGCAAATCAGCAAGTATGTTGAGCGACCGAAAACTAATTTTGCATTTAAAATAAGTGTTTCCGTATGTGCGCAAATATTCTCTTTTGCATGCGCAGTGTTTCACCTGCTTTCTATCCTGATAGCCGTCCTGAGTAAAAGTCTAAACTAGTGCTGGGCGGTTTGACCGGAAATTAATATCACTTTTTAAAAAAAAAATTTTATCAAGCCAGTTTTCCGGTTTATGACGGGTTTTTTTTCATGCATAATCAGGTGTTCAAAGCATTTTCTACTGGATGAGAGATGAATTATTGCAATAAATTAACTTAGGATGGTCTATTTTATTGTCATTAATTAATATTGTAGAATAGAATAGCGGTCAGTATACCCTAAAATTGTTATTTCTTAACGTTCTAATAACATTCTTATAACCAAGCAAGAACGTTAATACAACGTTCCTAGAACATTCAGAAATAACATTTTTGAAACATAATGGGAACGTTATGAAAACGTTCTTATAACCTAAAATTGTTAACTGGGGAAGAGGAGAGATTCACGATTTCACTGAAACACGTATTAAGTGCAGGATTCTCTGTGCGAGCCCAGAGAAAATAGACCTAATATTACAAGAGCAGCGTGTATCTGAGTGATTCGCGCTCGCGCATTATATTAGTTTACTTTCCCGCTAGTGCGCTCTCGACATTTGACAGGAGAATAACGCCATAATTCTGCAGCAGCCACCTTCCCTGTAACGTAACACCAGAACACTGCTGTTTGATTTACCCTCGCCTCACCGTCGCTGCTTAGAAGTGCAACATTGTAAAGGGTCCGTCTGAAACAGGGAGAATGACTAAAGAAAGACTTTGAGAATGAAACTAACCTGTTTGTGTCTTAATATATTCATGTTTGACACTGAATGTTTCTTCAATCCTCAGGTCTTCACTCTCCTCTTTAATAAATGCCATCTTTGTTTGTGTCTCAGTTTCTTCCTGTTTGACACTGAATGTTTCTTCAATCTTAATGTTTTCACTCTCCTTTTTAATAAACGCCAACTTTGTTTGTTCCTCAGTTTCTTCATGTTTGACACTGAATGTTTCTTCAATCTTAATGTTTTCACTCTCCTCTTTAATAAATGCCATCTTTGTTTGTGTCTCAGTTTCTTCATGTTTGACACTGAATGTTTCTTCAATCCTCAGGTCTTCACTCTCCTCTTTAATAAATGCCATCTTTGTGTGTGTCTCAGTTTCTTCATGTTTGACACTGAATGTTTCTTCAATCTTAATGTTTTCACTCTCCTCTTTAATAAATGCCATCTTTGTTTGTGTCTCGGTATCTTCATGTTTGACACTGAATGTTTCTTCAATCCTCAATGTTTTCACTCTCCTCTTTAATAAATGCCATCTTTGTTTGTGTCTCAGTATCTTCATGTTTGACACTGAATGTTTCTTCAATCTTAATGTTTTCACTCTCCTCTTTAATAAACGCCATCTTTGTTTGTGTCTCGGTATCTTCATGTTTGACACTGAATGTTTCTTCAATCCTCAGGTCTTCACTCTCCTCTTTAATAAACGACATCTTTATAATAGTGAGTCACGTGGATCTCAGTCACTTGACCATGAGTTTTGCTGTGTGTTTGGACACTGTGGCCTGTTTAAGAGGAGAATAATTAACAGAAAGAAAAACTAAACTAAGACATTCGGACACTGACCAGTGAAACATGACCACAACATTTTAACTTGTGGGAACGTGATAACATGCAAGATGATATGAACGATATGTGAACGATACATTTTTCTCATGGCCATGAGTTAAATGTAAACAACCTGAGTGACCATAGCAACCAGGAATTATCATGAATAGGCGTAGCATATTAATATTTATTTTTAATTAAGGACGAC
Organism: Hybognathus amarus; assembly: GCA_030378365.1. NCBI lineage: Eukaryota > Metazoa > Chordata > Actinopteri > Cypriniformes > Leuciscidae > Hybognathus > Hybognathus amarus. The sequence goes on along the minus strand of JAQIUQ010001133.1, from coordinate 47,077 downwards.
AAAATGAAGATGGAATTAAGAAATTATTATATTAACCAATATTACAGACTTTTGTATGGTGCGCCATGTTGAACATGACAGCATTAGAATGAAGTTTGTTATAATAAATAAATGATAAATGTATATGTAAGAAGATAAAATATTATAGGCCAACATGAAAACATGCATCCATCCCATTTCACAGCATTTTAGATCCATTCCTGATTGTGTCTTCAATGTTTAATATTATTAGCTACTATTATTATTATGCATATTAAATCTAAATAAAATATATAGCCTAATATGGTAAATTCCCATAAAGTGGACTTCCAGTGAAATTCCTGTGCGCCTACAGAAATAAAGTCAAATACTAAAAGCTTCACTGCCACTGCACTGTATTGACAAAACATAGGCTATATGGGTGTAAGTAGGTTGTTGTTTACACAACATTAACTGGGAAAAAAGAGAAAATATACTAAATATATATATATATATATATATATATATATATATATATATATATATATATATATATATATATATAATATGTAGCTTTGGTGTTCTTTTAATACCCATTAATAATAATTAAAGCTACATATAAAAACAGATGCTTATTTATCATCACTATAGGCTATGCAGTAGTCTACTGAAATACAGTCTAAAGTCACAACTTTACTAGCATGATTGGACATTTACAGTATTGACAAAATGTATACTTTATATAATATAATATACAGAAAGCTGATTAGGTAAAGAGATACAGGGAATGAAGAGGACCATAAAGTAAATGCATACAATGCATAAATGTAAGCAATAATAATAATATTACATATGAAAGAGCCTAATAAAAAATAAACGACAAGTGAATGCATTTAAAAGAGTGTTGGATTGGATAGATACAAATATTTTACAAGGCATATTTTAACATTTATTGATAGCAGACTTATCCACGAGATATTATCACAATAAGTGACTAAAACTAAGTGAAGCGAAAATGTCTGCAATGCATTGCGAGGCGATCTGTTCTGGGCAGATTCTGCTCATCTCAAACGAGCCTATTAGTCACCAGAGAGCAAACAGCGTGTTTATAATGAACTGATTCACAATATAGAGAGCTTCACAGTTCTCTATGTTATTGTCTGGACGTGTTATCTTGATTTAAACACTACATGATTAAAAACAAACCTTTCTTCAGCAGAATCGCAGATGCAGGAGCGGTGCAGGCTTATGACGTCATACCGCCATACCAAAATAAAAGTCCCGTTTACACAAAAACGCAATTCACATACAGAAAACCGATAAAAAATAAAAATAATAAGATATAGGATTGATTCAAATGATAAATCGCAGATTCGCATAGCTATTAATACCAAGGAGATCAAAAAAAAAATTACTTAATAATTATACCAACCAGATTATAAATTTTATATTATGACCCGCAAACAACTGCATAAATCGAAATTACGGTGTATCTTTCTGTAATTATAGTGTACTTCCGTGTAGGTGCAAGGGAACAATATGTTAAGTTTTGGGTACTAAAGGGGTAACAAGCAGATATACAAGCAAATTATTTAATGCGATAATTTTTAAACTAACAGGTACCTATTCTGTTAATATATTCCTGGCAAAAATTGTACATCTGTTGTACATAAAAGTTTTTTATCACATTTCTGGCAAAATATGTTTAACTATTTAATTATATACAATAATACAACAAATGTACAATTTTTGCCAGGAATATATGAACAGAATAGGTACCTGTTAGTTTGAAAATAATTACATTATAAATAATTGCTTGTATATCTGCTTGTTACCCCTTTATTACCCAAAACTTAACATATTGTTCCCTTGTACCTACACAGAGGTACACTATAATAACAGAAAAGTACACCATAATTTCGGTTTACTTACGCAGTTGTTTGCGGGTCGTAAAATAAAGTGTTACTTTTTTTTCCACATAATTTAATTGTATGTTTTAAAATCCATGTAACTTGTAAGCCGGACTTTTTGGAAATGCATTTGTTAAGTCAGTATCATGTTTATTTGAATATCCCCTATAGCATTGCTAGGCTTTGATGTGACAAGGTCATCATTCTGTTATTTTGTGTTATGTGGCATTTGAGCATGATTTCACTGGTTATTTGATGTTTGTAACAAACTTGAAACCATTTGTTTGTTTTGTTTATTCAAATTTAAAGCCTATGGAGGTTAAACACCACTGTCAATTGACCCCTTACTATTGGCCCCGATTTTGGGAAGTGATGCATACATGACATACCCAAATTAAAAAGGTTGCTGCTCGTAAGTCATTCTGAATAGACACATAACCAACATATACACATTTATGGGTACATAAAGTAGTCAAGATATGTATATAAAGTTAGAAATAGGGCTGTTTTCAGACTAAGGATTTTCATAGTCGAATCTGATTTGTTAGATTTTGCCATAGTCGTCTGATAGTCGACCCTTTTTTTTAAGATAGGTCTAGCAGCTATATTTTTTCCATTTCAAACAAAAGAGATGGACGTATGCGCATTAGGCTATTCGTTCTGTGTTTTTTTTTCTAAACAGTTTTTTTAGTATTTTTCATGTTTTTATCACGCAATCATGTTTTTGATGCGGTGGTGAGCTTGATCTTGTAACTTAACGCTTTAGCCTAAGGGTAGCAGCGGCGCTGCCGAAAATAAAAAGCTGTCACAAAGAACAAATATATAGCAAGGAGACATTTTAATTGTTTATTAATAAAGATGAAGTTGACGATGCTGCGCCAGAGAGAAACGCACAGTTAATTTTATAAGCAGAGAGCATTACGTTTTCTTTCGTTTTGAATCGTTCTATTTACAAGTAGACATTTCATTATAGATATATGTTTTAGGTCTGTGGAGTAGACTATAGAGGGAATGCGCAGTGACGTCACCTCCGGCCGGAGTGCTGCAGTTTCTCACAGTGAGTGGCAAAAAGACTGAGCGGCTGTATGTGTTCAGCGTGAATGCCGCGAAAAACAAACACAACACAAATAAAGTGGGCAAGAGCTTTGCGATTGACTTTACAACTAGATTTGACAAAAAATCGGAGGTATATTTTTACAGACTGCGATAGAAAGAGGAGCAAATGGATCACTGCAATTCACAGAAACAACTGGACTCCAGTCAGCGAAAGGTGGATTAGCAGTTTTCATTTTGTGTCAATATGCTGAATTTAGCTGTAAAACCATACCCATATATTTTGTATTGTATATATATATTAACAACTCATCAATTAAATATGTATCATTCCATATTCTGCATTATTGGATGTTTTTTTAATAAACACTGACTAAAAAAAACTAAAGTTTTAGGGCTGGATGATATGATGATATATAGGCTATATATAACACTGATATAAGTAATCACCCGGATTTAAACCTATATTGTATTTATATAAAACGTTCACAGGCAAATTTGCTTTATGTTTAGGTCTATATTGCTTTTATTTTCCCGGTGTTGAAATCAGGCAAACATAAATGTTAGGCAACACGATTCCTGAATGCATGTCAATAATATCCATGGATCACGATCTTTAGTAAGTTGTAAGGAACACTATATTGAGTCCAACATTTAATTTAAATTGATAAAATTGTTCGTTTTAGTCGCATTTTCGCAGTTTCCCCTATTAAATCCAGTCACGCAGCAGATCTTTTGCCACTCGGTCAGGCTGAGAAGGGGGTTGTTCCGGCGGGAAAGTCACGTGAATGCATTCCCTCTATAGTTATACGCTGAGTTGCGGTAGGCTAGTAATTTTTATGAGACGAGCTTCGGTGCCTCTGCCTTGATTATCAGTAATTGTCTGCTTTTCCTTCTTATTGAATAAATCAAGACAATTGGTTGATAAAACATTAATTAAAATCAAGAAAAAAATATAAAAAAACGAAATTCACTTTAAAGAAAGGCTTTGTGCTTTTCTGTTTGAGGTCTGTGAAAGTTTTAAAGCAGTCTTTAAGTGCTGCTTCAGAGCGCTCGTGTCCGTCGGAGAACTGTCACGTCTGTAACATTGTTTTTTCCTCTGTGAACACGAAAAATAATATTTTTTGTTTTGTGGAGGGCCAACCCTTCCTCATCTGATTTGAGCAGTGTAATTCACAGAATTACAAAAAAATATATTTTGCCTCCTAAAACTTAAAAAAATTTTGTCACGCATGAATGCTTATGCATCCACTAGATGTGCTGGGAATGTAGCGAGTGCGCGGCGCCCGAGGTGAGGCGTTTATTAGGCTAATGTGAGCGCGCTGGGGCGGACACGTAACTTACATTCACAGCCTGACTCATATGAGTATTCATGTGCGGCGGCTCGCTGACAGCAACGGCTGGCTGTTTTGAACGAGACGACCCGGTTACTGCATGTGAACGGGGAGCGCTTGATGAACATTCTGTGCGCGCGCAGCGCTGGGGACAGCGTGTCTGTTCGTGTGTCTGTTAAGAGTGAGCGCTCGTGAGCGGGAGACACACATAACCTGATTTAAACGAGGTTGAACTGGCCGTGTACTATTAGACTATAACGTTCATAGTCGAATCAGACCTCTCCGAATCGAATCGTCGAATCCTTGACTATTAGAAGACAGCCCTAGTTAGAAATGTCTCCAAAATGGTGTTAAAGTCTCGTTTTTATAGTTTTTGGTTAGTAACGGTTATTTATTTTTTACACAATTTGGCAATGACGTCACATGAGGTAGACGCGGTGGAATGTAGCCTCAGCCGTTCTCAGCTACTACAACTAGTTCTTCTAGCACTGACTACTATGGTGTCTAACTGGGATGAGTAAGAGGTGGCAAGACCCACAGTTAACATTAATGATGGCCCACAGCCATACAATTTCAAACCGTTTAGACGTGAGAGGGCATCTGAGGAAAAACCGAGAGCCAATGGCCATCAAAGACAAATAAATGCATAGTCAGAGGAGAATGAATGGAGAGTTGGTGTAGTGTCCTGATGAGTTGCTACCATTTAGAAATGCAGCAATGACCACTGGAGCTAGTAGTCTATGAACAGCAGTGCATTCAATAACTGTGTTCACACCAGACGTGAATAGCTCATCAAATTCCTACCACGTCTAGTTATACGCTTGAACACTTTGAATCCATTCCTGCGTCAAGAGCGAAATTGGCACGTGTGAAAACAAAAGTTTGAAGCGAAATTTACACGCGTCACGCGCATCAGAATTGAAACCCGTTGGCGGCCATCTTTTTTATGTTATTCAAGCATTCATCGAGAGTCACCGCTCTGTATTTACTCTGGAGAGCAGAACAGCGGCGTGGGGATCACCGTCACCGTATTTGTGTCCACCGAACCCTTCGGAGGCGAACCGTTTGGCGAGTTTCACCACTTGCTCGCTCCAGGAGTTGCCTCTGGATGACGGCCGCTGTCAGCGCTACTTCCGGCTGTCACGCTTCCAGTTTGATGACCTGTTGTCTCACATCGGAGTGAGGATCACCCTCGCCCTCATCCACCTAATCTGTCATTTATTTTTGTTTTGATGATAAATAGAGCCAGCCTTCAAAAGTTATTAACCTGTCCTGTGATTTTTTCTCTCTCACGTTCAGACACGAACTTATGCACATGCATGTTGGTTGTCTTTACATCATAATAATATTTCTTATAATCGAGATATGGAATAAATAACATTCAATACAAAATGAACATGTCTCGTATGTAAGCAATAAGGTACGAGAGGCTGTGCTGTATCGTGAATAAGTAACGGATGAAGGGCGTTGTTAGTTACGACGCAGAAGCGGAGTAACCCCTTCAGCCGTTACTTATTCAGCGATACACACTTGCCTCGAGTATCTTATTGCTTTTATAAAACGGTTTCCACACAATATTAAAGTAAAAAACAATATTAGTGCAACTTTCTTGATGTAAAATCACTAAGCCTACATTCCGCTGAAAAAAATAGTACCCGAGTGTGAACAGCAACAACGTTCCAATGTGTAAAATGCATGAAAGCTCAAATAAAAACAACACAGAACCGCAGTGTTGCGCCGCGATCAATAGAACCGTCGGGTGAAGCGGCTCAGAGCCGTGTTTTATCGTGAATAAAGCACAGCTCTTGACCAATCAGAATCAGAGGATTCAAACTAACCGTTTTATAAATTGAAATAAAGTTTTAAGTGATAAAATATTTGCTTTGTTGTGCATTAGAACCGCATCAGGCATTTAGTCATATTACAAAATAATTCAATGAAGCATCCAGATACTTCACCACGTGAGCAAGCAGCTAGGCTCCTGATTGGTTAACGCGGCGCAAATTGACACCAAAGTTCGGATTTTTCAACTCGGGCAGCAGACGCGAATTCGCATCAAACGCGTGAATGCACAAATAGCACTAACTAAGGGGCCGTTTACACCTGGCCACTTCATGCGTTTTCTGTGATCGGATAGCTATCCGACCGTGAAAAGACCAGGTGTAAATGCCCCCCGAAACGCATTTGAGACGGATTTGAACTCCGATCGCTCAAACCACTTCAGGAGGTGGTCTGGGCCACATTCCAGACGAAACTGGACATGTGTAAATGCATCTGGTTCTTGAAACCACATATGTAAATGTTACTACTCCCAAAAATGCTAAAAAATAAACGGCAGAGCATGTTACAGGCCATATGTCATGTTATTTTAGTCAGATATGACGACGCTACTGCGACGCGCATCTCCTCAGATGAGCAGCTGAACACCGTCAAGCCAACGCGCCACAAATGAAAGTGAAAGTAAGTCGCTTAACACGATTAACACTACCACCTTCGTTAAAAGTAAAGAAACGGAATAAACTTACCAGTTCTGTTGCCGCTCTCTCTTATCGCCGTCTTTGCTGATTTTGAAATTAGCCGATGATCAATAAAATGCAGCTCATATCTGTTGCTTTCGGTGACGTGCACTTCATTAAATCTGTATATAGCGCTGGAATTGAAGATCGGATTTATATCCGTTTTGCAAAAAAACATTTATGTGACCAGGTGTAAATGAAATCGTTTTGATAAATCAGATATCCATCTGATCTGAGAAAACGCATGAAGTGGCCAGGTGTAAACAGCCCCTAAATCATTCGCGCTTAACGTGCCAGATGCTCAATTTACACAGTTCGTGTCTTTCGCACGAATTTGGTGTATTCGCGTATCGCGCCGCGCTCTACGCCTCTTTACATGACATTTGATATATCACTCGTGCCTGACACGCTATTCGCATCCAGTGTGAGCGCTGAATGCACCATAATTTTTTTTTTACTGTCATTAGCTGTGTACCCTTTAATTTGCACAAATTGAAATTGCGAAATGAAAATACGCTCAATGGAAACACGTCAATTTCTCAAAAACTCCTGTTTATCGCAGAAAAGTTTTTACGCTCACATGAGGAGGTTTCTTAGGCAATACGAAAAAGGATTTTTCCGCAAAACTGCAAAGTAAATGGGTTTTGCGCATTTACAGTCACCTGACTTAGAAGACAGAGCGTGTTTTGGGTCCGTGTCTGCAAAGAATGCCGGAAACGCTGTCATTTCGCAATAGTTTTTTAATCCACATTTGGAAAATATCGCAAAAGTTTTGCACAAATCTTTTTTGTTTATGTTTACTTTACCAATCCTTTGAACAACAGCTATAGGTGACAGGAGATGTGTTGCATGCACAAACATGCATAAGAGACAGGCTTCAAATGATGTTTCCAACCTACTTACAGAGTTTAAAACTTATGAATCTTTCCTACTTATCCCTAGGCAATAGGCTATGTGCACAAGCGTAGTTTCAAACTTCCGCTTTTGTCAGAAGTTGGCATATCAGTTTCCGGTTTACGACTGTTCATCCGCATCCGCTGTAAACAAACAATATAAGTGCTGCTGTTGTACGAAAATAAGAGTAGTTAAACACATCTAAGTTTCTAAGAACTGTAGGTGGATCTATCAACTAACGTCCGTTTCACACATACCCCGTTTGCAGTGTGTGTTGCGGTGCAGGAGCAACGGGTGCTGCAGTGCTTTCACATATGATGCGTTTGCAGTGAATCTCTGATCGCGGCTGTGCCACAAATGCATACTTACTATTTTTTTTGCGCGTCGCCCTAAAATATCTATTTTGTGCAGCCACTGCACACGAAGGTTGGTGTTTTCGGGAAGCAGTGGAAGCTCAAATGGCTGTTAGCGACTTGAAGCAGAGTGGCACACAGCAGTGCTCCACGCACCATGTTAACAGGTTAGGGCTTTCACTTTTCACACCGCTCCAGATGCGGCACATATGCTATAATATAACAGCAGTGCAGCGATCGTTACTGCACCGAATCTATTTCTGCTGTGCTGCAGTAAAGTGACATGTTTCGTGGTCAAAATGCACAAAGATTGACCTGAAAATGTAGTAATTTCACCATAAATGCGTTTCATTAAATAAAATGTAGTAATCTCACCATGAATGCATTTAATATACCGGTACTACTATTTTTCACAGTCATCAGAAGACTGTGAAGACCGGGGTAAATCAAGAAAAACATAATGAACAACGCTCGTATCATTCGGGAAAGGAGGTGGAAAAACAAGTTTTGTGACATGCAGGATCTATTGTGGGCTATTTAAATGCAAAAGAAAAGGCATGTGAGTCGGCTGTTTTTGTCAATTTGAAGTTTTAATATAAAATATTTGCCATTTTAATAAAGTAAATTTGACCACTTGCTTGAGCAACTTAAAGGGGTGGTTCGAGCCTCATTCCCAAGTGAGCCTTAGTGTTATTTATCAGTAGAGAAATTTTTTTAAAAAATCATCCAGTCGTCCCAGTGGCGCAGTTGGCCGGTGCTAGGCTAACGCGAATCAATGGTATCTCTTTTAGCATGCCATTAAAACAGTTTTACCCACTCCACAGTTCACCAAAAGTACATCAATTATAACGCCAGACTATCGATGTAAATGTCTGTTGATAGAATAATGTTAGAAATCAAACTACTCAATGTAGTTTGACAAATCAAAATATATTTCAATGATCGCATTACATTTACAGGAACTAGTTTCTCAGCAGCGGCGGAATTTTACTTTGCTCCAGGAGTAGAACTGTGCCGGAAAGTAAACACAACAGAATCGCACTACGTTACAGTCGAACGTCAAGTTAGCTAGTAGCCTCAGACGACTTTGTAATGTTACAAAGTGATCGAAACGATAACAAGTCACTGAGTTTCAATGCAGTTCCAGCCGTCTTTCCCGATGCACCAACAGATGTACAGGTAATACCTTTTGTTAGGCTACTCTAAACTCTAGCTAATGAAGCTACTCTTTCATAACTGATTGATCAACACTGACAACGTTAGTGGAGATAACGTTACAGTTCAATGCATTGTGGAGCGTGACACTATAGTGTAATTAACGTTAGTGGACATATAACGTTACAGTTCAAGGCATTGTGGAGAGTGACACAATAATGTAACGGTATTTCTGACCTTTTAGCATCTATCTCGATTAGTTCTTCATCGGTTTATTCCGGCTCATACATGTATGGTTCGTTGAATAACACTCATTCCTAATCTTCATCGTCTTCAAAGTCCGAAATATTGTCATGGCTTTCAAACATGTCCATAATTATATGTCTTGTTGCTTTATTCTTGAAATAAACTCTGTTTCTGTAGTGATGACGAGTGTCAGCGGCATGTAAATACACTTGCGTGATTGTCATGTGGACCGGCTCTCTCGGTTGCCTAGGTAACATATCACTCCGCCGCTGCTGTGTAGACTATGCTGATAAATACAGGGAACAAAGTATAACTATTGCAGTGCGATAAAAGGGTAACTTAGTTTGATTTCTAACATTATTCTATCAACAGACATTTACATCGATAGTCTGGCGTTATAATTGATGTACTTTTGGTGAACTGTGGAGTGGGTAAAACTGTTTTAATGGCATGCTAAAGAGATAGCATAGATACCATTGATTCGCGCTAGCTTAGCACCGGCCAACTAAGCAACTGGGACGACTGGATGATTTTTTTTAAAAATGTCTCTACTGATAAATAACACTAAGGCTCACTCGGAAATGAGGCCCGAAGTCCAAAATTCCAAACCACCCCGTTAATATGAGTAATGCATGGAATAATAGCCCTTACATACGTGCATACGTCCATTAAAGAGAGTGTAGAAAGAGAATCGTAATGCTGACAACTTTTTTTGAAACAAAAGTTGCAGCAAAACTTCTGGATTTTAAATAAAAATAGTAAGTATGCATTTGTGGCACAGCCGCGATCAGAGATTCACTGCAAACACATCATATGTGAAAGCACTGCAGCACCCGTTGCTCCTGCACCGCAACACACACTGCAAACGGGGTATGTGTAGGGCTGCAACTAACGATTATTTTAATAATCGATTAATCTGTCGATTAATTTGTCGATTAATCGATGAATCGGATAAAAAAAACATTAATTTCCAATCCTTTATTAAAAAACAGAACTAAAAGGTGCAAATTCAGTGAAAAAAATCCAGAGCAAAAAAATGGACTAACAAAAAACATACACATGTATGCTTTACATCTGCCAAATATATAGGCTTTTTAAAAAATAAAGTGCACAAAAATGAGCTGTCAGAACAATAAATTGATTAAAAAAAAATACAGAAAAATACCAATCAGAAAACTTAACAGGATTTGTTTGAACGTCAGAACTTGTTCTCTACACCACACTCGCACACACTCACAAACTCACACTCACAAACTTTGGACTGTGTTGTGTTTTGTTTTTGTCAAAGATGTTATAATCTTTAACAAAATGTTTGAAACTTTTTAACAAGCAAATGCACTTATGATCATTTTACCTATATTAGGTAATAATAATAGCAATAATAATAATTATATCAGAAGATAATATTTCTAATTTATCCTAATATTAATTATAAATACAATGAATATAAAATATGAATACAATATAAAGTAATATCAAATACAATGGATTGACCATCTCCTATTGTGTAAGGTATTTTTCCGCTCATCCTTTCCGAGCATATAGTGAAGTTTCTCTGAGTCATTTAGAGTGAAGTTTGAACAATTCAGTGCTGCAAATTGTGGAAAAAATATTCCCCTTGTAGTGGTAGGCTACTTGGACAGACAAGAAAGTGTTTTCATCTGTCTATCTGATTCAAATCACAGTTTGCAAATGCGCGGTAAGAATTTAATTGTTGTTTTTATTTATATCTTATATGCCTAATTATGTATTACTAGTATCAGAGAATGTCTAGTATGTACCAAATTACTAATGCTCAGACACACTCAGTCTCTCTCGTGCGCGATCTCGGACACACTCGGTCTCTCTCTCTCTCTCGATCACGGAAACACTCGGTCTCTCTCTTGCTCTGCGTGAGCGATCGCGGACACATTCGGTCTCTCTCTTGATCACGGACGCACTCGGTCTCTCGCTCCCGCGTGAGCGATCTCGGAGACTCGGACACATTTGGTCTCTCTTCGTGATCACGACACTCGGTCTCGCTCCCGCGTGAGCGATCTCGGACACATTTGGTCTCTCTCGTGATCACGCACACACTCGGTCTCTCGCTCCCGCGTGAGCGATCTCGGACACACTCGGTCTCTCTCTCGCGTCGCGATCATCACGGACACACTCGGTCTTTCTCGTTTGACAAATGTGAACTCCGCGATTGAGCGACAGTGCGTGAGAGAGACCGAGAGTGCTCCGCGCTCAACTCAAACTTTTTTTTTTATATTCAAACATTTCCGTGTTGTGCGACGCAACGAATCGATAATGTAATTCGTTGCCAACTCTTTTAGAAATCGATTTTAATCGATTTAAGTCGAATTCGTTGTTGCAGCCCTAGGTATGTGTGAAACGGACGTTAGTTGATAGATCCACCTACAGTTCTTAGAAACTTAGATGTGTTTAACTACTCTTATTTTCGTACAACAGCAGCACTTATCTTGTTTGTTTACAGTGGATGCGGATGAACAGTCGTAAACCGGAAACTGATATGCCGACTTCTGACAAAAGCGGAAGTTCGAAACTACGCTTGTGCACATAGCCAATACTGGTACACTGCGTCCAGGCAGGCTATACGCTGGGCTTATGGAGTTTTAGGCAGGAGTATAAGGAAGACTCTTCCCTCTTGTGTGGTTTCAACCATCAGACAAACCTTCCAGAGTGGTGACCAGACCTATCAGTGCTTTCAATGGTCTCGTTTGGATGAGAATGAATAAAATAATTGTTTATTAGTTGTGATAGCCCAATTGCCCTTAAAATGTTATAAAGTACACAGAACACATGAATTTTAATAAGAAAAAACAGTTTATTGACATTGCTTGTAAGGGTTACTAAACATTTACTGAACAAGGAGAAAGATTACTGAACAAAGACACTGAGTTGCAAGTAAACAAATCTATATAAAAGCCCACTGATGAAGGGCAAGACCTTAAACGTTTGCACATTGTTTCTTTTGCCTGCAAAAGTGTGGTCTTACCTGAGGTCAACTGATGGTTCTCGCACTCACTCACTCACACTCGCACATGAATGCATATGCAGTGATACATGTAAAAGCACATCAAGCTGACACACAGTGAGCCCAGACAATTTGCATGAAATTTGTTGTATGTAATTCAAAATAATTTACCAATCATTTTACCTGTGCCTTGTCAACCTCTGTGGTAAATTATTTTGAATTACATACAACAAATTTCATGCAAATTACAGACAGAGGAGCAGACATGCAGCATGCAGGACCCCTTGAATGGGCTACACCGACCATTATTGTCACTTACAAAGATGAAAAAAGTAATGATGTTGTGCAAAGTAAAACCAAATCAACAGCACACAAAGAAAAAACAAAACATACAGAAAACAGGAAACCACCACCAAATGAGACGACAGGGACAGAAGGAAAGATGATAACCAACAACTAAAATAATTACAACTAAATCATTGGACTTGTCTGTGGAAAAAAAAAAAGTGAATTTAGGTTCTCTTGTAGCGTGACTGCCGGGCTAGGAAGAGGCTGACGGCCTCCTCAGGAACCTGTTCTAAGGATTTCAGCGATGGGCGGGTGCACCGGAGGACAAATTAGCGCTAACCTCTCGAAGAGCTGCAGGTGAATGGGTCAACATCAATGATGTTGAATAACCTGCAGACATATAATAATAATACTGAATAAAGATCATTGCCACTGATCACAGATGTCTTGTGCGCCATCTCAAAATATGATAGAACTGCATGACACTGCTTACCATATGAAGCTGCCTCTTTGATGGGACGCACCACATGGGCACCTTTTCTGAAGCGCGGATACCGCACGCAGTACTTCTCCGTCCCATCACTTCTCCGCGCTGTCTCACGGTTGGCATTATGATTGTAATGCAGCGCAACTAAGAGAAGCCTACAAAATAACACATTTGAGAATTTTTTTTAAACTTGGTGTGAGTATGACAAAATACTACAAGAGGCATGATAATAGGTACTATTATTACTACTTAATTGGCTGTATTATTCCATTGGATAGCACTGACCTGCTATACATCCCTGTGTGCTTGGGCGTGAAATGCAAGATGAGGGAGTGGTAAGCCTCAAGGGAGAAGGTCTGGTGCTGTGGAGACAGCTGTCGAACATCTTTCAGTAAGGCAGTCCTCGTGATTATGTTCTCCAACTTTACTCCTGCCAATGAGCCTATAAAGAAGGTAGGCAGGGAGACAGACAGACACACAGATGGAAAACATATAAATAGACAAGAAGATAGATTCAGACAAAATTAAAAAAAATAATTGAATCACAAAGGCAAATACAATAAAACTGTAGAGCGTACATAATACCACATGCTGTTTGTACTGTACCTGGGTCCAGCCACTCTTTGTTGAGCTGATCCCCATCTAGAGGGCCATGGGCACAACTGGAGAAGGCAGGGGTGTCATGGTCATGGATGTCCTGGATGTGGTTGACTAAACTTTTCCATTTAGCCTTCATGACTGCTGGGTTGCCGTCTGGGGTTGAGGCTGCAGTCCAATAGAGGTGATTCACTATAGCTGGCCTCCACAACTGTAGTTGGTCACACTCTTTTGAAGCTGCATTCAAGGCCTTCCCCAGACCTGTTTTAGAACAAATGGTTTTAATTGATATGCACTAACAAATACTGCTTCAAGGTTCCAACAATGGATACACACTACATCAAAATGATGCCGTGTCCCTTCATGGCTCCTCTCTCACCCATTTGGCAACCTAAGGAGAAATAAACAAACTTTTGAGGATGACTGACCTGTGTGGCCCTCATCAGCAAACCACAAACATCCAGCTTCAGTGCAATTCAGATATTTACATTCTATGCTGCATTTTTATTGTAAATACCTGGCGATGACGGTCCGTGATCAGCGTTGCCAAATGCAGGTCCTCTCCCCTCAGCAGGCCACACTGCACTTGAGCCCTTGAGGCTCACACCATGAGCTGTTGGGGACCTCTGAGCTCTGCAACATGACAGAACAGTGTAAGTGTGAATACTGGTGTTGTTGAAGGAGGCGTGAATGAACCGTCGCGTTGCTGGTCCAAGCATTATGATACACGGTACTCTAGTTAGGCAATACACAATAAAGCTCTAAGCATCGTTGTACTAGTGGAAAGATGTTATATTAATAAGTCAGTTTACCAAATTGCAGAGTTAATTTCTTTGTCTAATACCATCAGGTTTACCTGAACAAGCTGAACATCCACCACCTTGTTCACTCTGTCCTCGATCAGAGAGTAGGACCCATACTTCGTGCAGTGCCCAGGAGAATCTGACCTGGAATTAATTACAAATTTGAATTAGGTTTCAAGTTTTAATAACCAAGGTCTGTAAAGACATCTGCAAATGCCAACTAAAGCCACCCTACATGATAACAAAATCAAAATGTGCAACTGGTCTAGGGGCTCTGACACTGGTTTACCTGCAGTTCTAAGCTAAAATTCTTTGCTTGATTGTTTTGCCAGGCCTGAACGATTACAGGGATGGTGTAGCGGCGCTGATGGCGAAAGAAACTGCTCGCACTGATGCACTGCAGGCCAAACAGAGTCAACATCCTTAATGTCTGGGTGGCCAAACATCCAGTGAAATGAATGGCCCCGCTTAACAGGAGGTTGCAGGTTCGGCATGTTCCTGTGGAGCATTGGCTGGTTTTGCCAGAAACGGTGGTAGCCACATGATGCATAGACCTAGATATGTAAAAAAAAAAGAAAGAAAAAGAAAAGTACAACAGTACATCAGGATTCAATATAGATTAGGTACTGTACATTACTGGTCAAAGGTTTTATATTTTCAATACACATGACCAATACAGTATAACACTCAAATACGATGCCATCACAAACCAATAGACTAAAGCCAGCCTGGTACATACATTGTAAATTAACTGGCAAGACAGTCAGAGCTATCAGATTGTAATTAGATATTCTGATTTCCTAATCAGATGGCCTGCTGCGTAAACAAAACCGTACCTGCTCTGATCTTAAGAAAAGTTCCTTCCTGCTGCACGATGCTACTGACCTCTCACAACAGGCCGGACAGATGTCAAAAAGGCCCATCAGCTCCTTTTGGCAAACAATGAATTTGGATCGGCTCTTCAGGCACCCACGATAAGTCACTGATGTCAGAGGCATTATCATCATCTTCATCTGTCTGTTTAGGACTAGCGAGGGGAGTGGAGGTTTGTGGGCTGAATTATGTCTCAGGGTATATACAGTATTCCTTAAGTTAAATTTACTACTTTTTAATACCTTTTTAACTACCTTCAAATTTTTTTTTAAAACCAGCACGACACTGAATTAAGTGTTAATCAGCGGCGACCTTTCTATTATTTACACAGATTTTGACATTTATGACATATAAAAATGGAATTCGTTCTCTAAATCGATTCATTCAAATCTAGTTGTACAGTCAATTGCAAAGCTCTTTCCCACTTTATATGTGTTGTGTATGTTTTCGCGGCATTCACGCTGAAAACTTATACAGCCGCTCAGTCTTTTTGCCACTCACTGTGAGGAACTGCAGGCACTCCGGCCGAAGGTGACGTCACGCTCATAACCTCTATAAGCCTGCCTGTTATTCCCTACTACAGGCCTGAGCCAGTCCTTAAACGCTGGGTTGTTCACCCAGCTATCAGAAAACTTGCATTTGCCCATGAAGACGACGATAGTTGTCCAGTCGTTGAAGATATGCCTTGAAGCAAGGCTAAAATAAAACGTAAGCCAGCCACTTCTGTTGAGCGCTCAGTGTTCAGAGATGATGTAGAACGAACACTAATATGACGTCAGCATCAAACATAGACTGAGACGAAAGATCTTTGATTGTGCCCAGATGAGCTAAAGCCCATATTTAAACGGACTAACACAAACACAGAATAGGACACCTGATAGTCTGAAAAAAAAAACCTAATTTAAAAAAAATAATACCTCTCAGACTACATTTAACACTTTTAATGGCCTTAAATTTGACAATTTTGATTTATCACTTTTTAATACTTTTTAAAACCCTGCAGACACCCTGATATAGTTCCCCATATGTAAATGGTTAGAAGGTGGCTGTGTCTCATGTGACCTTGTTATTTGTACACACTGTGACTATACAAATAACAATATGTAAATTGGATAATATTGGCGTTATTTTGTCTCTTATTGGGATTAGTATGCTAGCTGGAGCCATTTACATCCAGTGTTTGTGCTAAGCTAGGCTAGAGGTGGGTGCGTCAGACAGAGTTACGGCACGCACGGAGATGAGAAGGGTGTGTGTGGACTTATCTAACTCTGGGGGATACAGTGAATAAGCCAAAGTCCTAAAAAGTCGGCGTGTTCCTTCAGGTCCTTGCACGCTGAGTGAGTCTGAAATTTTCGTATGCGTTTTTTCGTATTTGTGATTCGGTGGCTCTGAACTGTCAAAACACCATTCAAACTGCTCGCTACGGTTGCGGAAAACGCAGAAAAACGAACCCGATTCCTTTTTTTTTTTTTGACCGATGAAAGTTTTCGGAGGCAGTGTGCAAGCGTGATTGACTTAACGTGAGGTCGTATTTATTTTTTAACGTGCTAAAATTTCCCGAATTTCAGACTCAGTGTGCCAAGGGCCTTAAAACAGAATATGGAGTGCATGTGAACAAGCTCCAGATCTTGTTTTGGTCTACTTTTGCAGTGATTTTTCCATTCATATTATTATTGTTTTTTAAACATTTTCACAAACCTTGTGGTCTGGAGTTCTCCTGTAATTGCCTCAGTCTTCTCCTTTCCCGTGCAGACAGTGGACGATTCTGTAAGTAGTAATTTTTATTAACAACAAACTCACAGATTTAAACAAATTGTTAAAAAGAAACATGATGCCATGGGAAATATCACATGCACTCTCCACATGGATACACAGTATAAAGCAGCTTAAGGCTTCACCTGCTGTTCTGGAGTGTTCCTGGATGAGAGCCTGTTCTTCTCAGAGTTACTCTGGGCTTCCTGTGCACGGTCTATTGATAGGATATCTTCAGGAAGAGGCGGCAGAGGTCTGGGCACGGCTTTGACCTGAACATACAAAGGTTTTAGTGCGTAAGATCAGCGACACACAATATAAAGAGAATGTGAATTCATTCTGGCTTGTAGTAATTCTTTGATAGGATGAAGCTTATAAAATACAAGATTTCCAAATGCTCAAGCTTCTCACTTGATGAGTGTTGTGTTCTTGCAGAGACGTGTCCTTCTTCCTCTGCCGGCGCTGACGGGACCGTTCGGAGGAAGAGGAAGGAGGAGGAAGAGCGGCTCTGCTTTCCTCCGAGAGCGCTGTGGACTCGGGATTACACGGCTCCTAAATGTTAATACAAGTAATGTTTAAATATTATTTAAAGGATTATATTATAAAAATATAAAGTAGAAATATTTTTGTAATACACAGCAGCAACAACAACAATTAATTAATTAATGATTTGCACAAAAAAGTCAATGTATTTCAATCACCAATCTGAAAAACAAAAGCAATAATAACACCTGTGTTTTACTATTAGGGATGGGTTTAAAGTAAATATTTGTATTAATAAAGTAACACTTTACAATAAAGTTCATTAAATGTAAATGTATTAATTAACATTAACTAACAATGAGCAATACATTTGTTACTGTATTTGTTAATGTTAGTTAATAAATATCCAGCTGTTCATGTTTATTCACAGTGCATTAACTAATGTTAACAAACACAACCTTTGGTTTTAATAAAGTATTGCTAACCGTTGAATATAATATTAACTAAGATTAATACATGCTGAAGAAGTATTGTTCATTTGTTAGTTCATGTTAACTAAGGTAGTTAACTAATGTTACTAATGAACCTAACTGTAAAGTGTGTAAATAAATATTTGTGTAATATTTATATAACTATATACATTTATTTCAAGTATACATTTTACAATATAAAACGATATACATTTTCATAAATATATTTAAATAAAATTATTTAAAACAAGAAAGAGAGAAAGAGAGAAAGAAAGAAACGAGAGAAAGAAAGATAGAAAGAGAGAGAACAGTGTTTTACCATTAAAATGACAGGAACAGGCTTGAGTAGTTTCTCTGTGGAGTCTAAACTTCCCTGCACTGAAAAACTCCCTGCAATGTAAAACTCAACACTTTAACTCTGGGGGAGTTGTAAAATGAGCCTATTTCCAAAAAAAGTGGAGTATCCCTTTAAGGGCATTGGGGTATTAAGGGTATTATCATTAAGGTATTATCTTGTATGTCTTTATTGGAATTTTCTGTTTTTAATTATTGTTTAATTATCTTATATTTGTTTACCATACTGTGTAGCACTCTGCGTTGGAGAAAAGCCAATCATCATCAACTTAACCTCTTAACAGAATGAAAGTCAGACCCTCCTTTAAAGGGATAGTTCACCCAAAAATTTAAATTATCAAGTTCCAAACCTGTATGAGTTTCTCTCTCCTGCTGAACACAAAAGAAGATATTTTAACCCATTCAGACCCTGCGTCCATTACAATGGACATCACATGTCAGCCCCCTTTTTTTAACTTCTGGAGCATTTCACCTAGTTTAAAGCCTGCAGTCCATTAGATTGGACGTTTGTCATCCAATCAAATGCCAGAAAAGCTCTGCATGTAGTAATTATATATTAAAAACTCTACATTGAAGAGAAGCATGTCAGCACTTCACTGCAAACACAGAAGCAAGCAACATTTTCTAAGTTATATTTACATTTTGTATATATTTTTGCCAGTATTTCATAGTTTGTATGTAAAATAGAAAGATTGAACTTATTAATTAAAGTTAAAAATCAACTGCAAAGTTGCACGTTTTAAATCAGGATTTTTTTAAATGTGTCTGTCCATTAGAATGGACAGTAGGTTTGAAAGCCTGTTACTGAAGTCACATTTTCAGTAATGCTGATTGAAATTTCTTTTATAAAAAAAAAATAGATCACAGTACCGATACATTTTTGAAACTTTTTTCTTGTGCAGAATATACAGTTCTGAAGTGCTTGAACACATAGCTGATGAAAATATCTCAGATGTTGACTTTATGTGGAGTGATGAGGAAGATGAAGATGTAAGAAAAATATCCATATTTAAAACTTTATAAAGTAAAATAACTTCCGGCCAAAAGAACACATGGATTTGACTTAAATCTAAAGCGCAACTTAAATATGAATATTTTTAATATTTTATATGAATATATATTTTTTATGGATAGATGCACTTTTATGATGCATAGATTCACCTTTATCATGGATAGATGCACTTGTATCATGGATAGATGCACTTTTTTATGATGGATGAGATGCACTTGTATCATGGATGGATGCACTTTTATGGACTTTCAAAACAGAAACAACCATTTACAGCCAATATAAAGCTTGGAAGGGCCAGGACATTGTTTAATATAACTCTGATTGTCTTTGTCTGAGAGAAGAATGTCATATACTCCTAGGATGGCTAGAGGCCAGGGTGAGTAAATCATGGGCTAATTTAAATTTTTGGGTGAACTATGCCTTTAAAGGTGTAGTTCACCCACATATTATATTTGTCATCACTTACTCACCCTCATGTTGTTCCAAACCTGCATAAGTTTCATACCGTTTTTATTCTGCTGAACACAAAATAGGTATGTTAAATAATGTCGGTAACAAAACAGCTGACAGTAGCCATTGACTTCCATAGTATTTTGTTTTCCTAAATATTTTCCAAATAACTATATGATATTATTATAATATAATATTATAATTATTAGTAACTATTTAGAAAATTACAATAATATTTAGCAGTAATGTATCAATATTGATACAGTACAATGCCGTATAATTGATTACAGCAGTAATCAAATTGCGAAATTACGAAATACAGTAAAATACAGTAATACTATTTTGTAGTTTGCATTACTGATCTTGTGCCACTGTAAAGTAAATTACAGTAGTTACTGGAAATTGAAATACAGTGACTTGCTGGCAACCGTCCTGCCAGTACTGTAAAAATACAAGAAAACCCAGGATGCACACAGGAAATGACTCTAACATGAATGCATTGATTGATTCCTAGGTTTATTTTGTTATGAATAAACAAATGTGCAATATATAAAGGAAAAACCTTACGATTTAGGTTGTGATGTTATAATGTTCAAGTTTTTGATCTAAAAAAAGAAGGATGCACACAGAAAATGACTCTAATATGACCAGATTGATTGATTCGAAGATATTTAGTTTGTTACAAACAATGTGCAATCTGTAAATCAAAATTCAAAATTATAGTTGAAATGGTATACTGCTGGAATTTTTTTGACCTTGAGAAAAAGCTTAAAATATAGACCAACAAATTTGATGTTTATTAATTTATTTCATGTTGGTACATTTTTGGGAAGTACACCTGTTTTGACCTGATGTCCATTGGAATGGACAAAAAAAATCACAATGAAAGAAATTATATATACAAAATTTTTTTCATTTGTTTTCATTTATAGAAGCCTCATGAGCTGGGAAAATGTACTTTTATATTTTTCAGAAACTTGAAAAATAATTCAGGTCTGAAGGGGTTAAAGAACATGGGTAACCAGACAGTTGATGGACCCCATTGACTTCCTTAGTATGGAAAAAAATACCATAGACGTCAATGGGGTCCATCAACTGCCTGGTTACCCATGTTCTTCAAAATATCTTCTTTTGTGTTCAGCAGGAGAGAGAAAATCACACAGGTTTGGAACAACTTGGTAATTTTCATTTTTGGGTGAACTATCCCTTTAAGTGTACTAAAAAGGGAACAGTTTGAAAAAAAATCTAGCATACATATTGATTGTATTTATATACAAAAGAATATTGCGTCAGTAGTCAGAATATGGTCATATTCAGAAAAAGAAATGTGTCTATGTCTATATTCCAATAGCTGTGCAGCGTTATTTTAGTATTATTTACATATTAATAGTTTTTATTAATAATTTGAATTAGCTTTTATTTTTATATTTTCATTTTAGTTGAATTGTTTTTAGTAATTTTCTTATGCGCTTTGTCATTTTATTATTTTATATATTACTTTAGGTTTAATTTATTTTTATTTCAGTCTTAGCTTTAGTTTTAGTTTTCCAGTCAGTAATTTCAGTGCGTCGACAGCTAACATTTATTAATCTTTATTTAACAAAACAGTTTTTAATAGCATTAGTTTTAGCTCACGATAATAACCCTGAAGCTATGAGGCATTTAAATCCTTATAGGAACACGCTGACTTTTGGGGACTTTGGCTTATTCACTGTATCCCCCAGAGTTAGATAAGTCCACACACACCCTTCTCATCTCCGTGCGTGCCGTAACTCTGTCTGACGCACCCACCGCTAGCCTAGCTTAGCACAAAGACTGGATGTAAATGGCTCCAGCTAGCATACTAATCCCAATAAGTGACAAAATAACGCAACAGTCTGAACTCTGCTCCTCACCACAGGGCGCTGCGAGCAAATCCCTCCGCCCAAGTAGCAGTGCTTCGCCTTCTGAGAATCTGTGTGAAACTGGCAATGTTTTAGACAGAATATCTACCCCTTAAAACACCCAAGATTTACCGTGAGACCATCGGGGGCTTCAAAGAACACTGTGTCCCAGCGTCAGAAGTGGAGGAGGGCAAGGGCTGACCCCCAGTATCTCCACAGTGTCTACACTGTCCACAGTCTCCTGCTGTGAGGCGTCTGTCAACATCTTGCAAAAACAAATATTTTTGTCAAATATTTTGTCTGTAAATATTTGTCATCTGCAAATAACACTAGTTTTACTGTCTTTGTAACTTTGCATATATCATTTATATATAACAAAAACAATTTTGGACCCAGAACTGACCCCTGGGGACGCCACAAGTAATGTCCAAGTACGATGATGAGTATTCCCCCAACTTCACAAATTGTTTCCTACCTCTTAAATAACTTTTCACCCAGTGCAACACTACGCCCCTGATCCCATACCGTTCCAATTTATTAATTAATATATTATGATTGATTGTGTCAAAGGCTTTTTTGAGATCGATAAAAACTCCAACTGTATACTGTTTGTGTTCTAAAGCGTTTGTGATTTTGATCTAAATCCATATTGATTGTCAGAAAGTATTTTATATTTATCTACGAATGTGTCTAATCTATTGGAAAATAGTTTTTGTATAGTTTTGGAAAATTAGGGTAATAAAGAAATAGGTCTATAATTTGTAAACTTGTGTCTATCCCTAGTTTTGTACAGAAAGTTTTGAACTTTCGCCATTTTCATTTTATTTGGGAATTTACCAGTGTGAAATGATAGATTACAGATATATGTTATTGGTTTAGAATTCCCCTTAATTACCCTTTTCACAATTTTCATATCAACTTCATTGCAATCAGTAGATGTTTTATATTTAAAATTGTTTGCAATGTCTGTTATTTCTTTTTCTTCCACGTCGGTAAGAAACATTGAGTTCGGGTTCTTATCTATTAAGCTTTCACCACAATCTTCAGATAACAATGGATCAGGAATTTCTTCTGCCAAATTTGGTCCAACACTCACAAAAAAAAACTTATTAAAGCTATTAACCACATCACCCATATTGTCCTTTATAGTATTGTTATAAATAAAATAATGAGGATAACTTCGTTGCCCAGAACTATTAATTATGCTATTTAATATGTCCCATATTCCTTTAATATTATTTTTATTTTTATTCAACAATTTACTATAATATTCTTTTCTACATACCCGTAAGATGTTGTTTAACTTATTTTTATATTTTTTTGTATTTGTTTTCAGCCTCTATCGTTCTTTGTTTTATAAATTCTCTGTATAATGTGTTTTTCTTTTTACAAGCATTTTGCAATCCTTTAGTAATCCAAGGTTTATCTGTATATTTTCGTTTTCTACGGTATTGTATAATTGGACAGTGTTTAATCATACAATGTCGTGAATAGTCTTAAAAATATTATATGCAGTCTCAACATCAGTTTCTCTATAAACAATTTCCCAATTTTGTTCTAGTAAGTCAATCTTTAAAGCATTAATCCTTTCCTCTGTCCTCACTCTTATATATTTTTGTTTTTCCCTCCGGTTGATTTCTCTTGTACTATCATAGACTGTGAAAACTGGCACATGATCACTAAAATCGTTCAGTTAATAATCCACACACAGTATTGTTTTCAATATCATTGGTAAATATGTTATCAATTAAAGTGGCACAATGGGGTGTAATTCTGCTGGGTCTGGTCATTTTAGGATATAAACTCATGCTATACAATGTATTAATAAATTCGTCAGTCATTTTGTGCTTGGTTGGATTTGGCAGATTTTTTTGGCGGCATAGCGAATTAGCGCAGTGTCACGGTATGTTCGTACTTTTGTTTACCCTTCTTCCGTTTATGCTTATATGCTTATAAGCGGGTTAATATTCCGCCTTCAGTTAAATAATTAGAATTTTATCAGCTGAGGAATAAGAATAAGTCTTTATAAGCTTTAAATCATCAGCTCAGTGCACGAACTCGACATTCAAATCCAGCCAACCGAAACCAGAACTGTATCTGAGTTCCGAATACTATGAATATGAACTATGAATAGTTATTCGCAAGCACATTGGGTACACAAGCACATTGCAGGAGTACATCATAAGACGATAAGTAAATATTCCCAGTCATTTCATAAGTCCATTAATAAAATGGGACGTGTGTGCTACAACTAGTTTCCCAGTGGAAACAATAACCAGTGGCACAGCTGTACCTAAATCAAAACAGTGTGAGAAAAATGCTAAGAGGATACACAAGAGAAAAAAGGTTGGGAAACATTAACTTAGATTAGTGGACCCTCATATG
Organism: Hybognathus amarus; assembly: GCA_030378365.1. Classification (NCBI taxonomy): domain Eukaryota; kingdom Metazoa; phylum Chordata; class Actinopteri; order Cypriniformes; family Leuciscidae; genus Hybognathus; species Hybognathus amarus. The sequence goes on along the minus strand of JAQIUQ010001133.1, from coordinate 22,841 downwards.
CCTTGTGTTTAGCCTCCACTACAGCCCTGGCGACACGGTCACGGTCAAATATAAGTGAAAGAGAACCGTAGCAGTCTAAAACAAAACGCAAACACACTATCGTGCTTGTAAGTTAGTGGAGGCTGTGTCAAAAGGAAACCCAGTATACAAAATACACACAGAGCTAGCTTACACGCAGCTTGTAAAAATTAACGTTAGCATGATCCTTAGCATGGCAATATCTCGCTCTGCGCAGACGGTGTCTCTCGACCTCGGGACAGGGCAAGCAGAGAGGTTTGCGTTTACAGACGGCACGGCGGTAGGAAGTAACTTAGCCATCCTCTCACTCTTTAAACCAAGTGAGACCATCTTGGCATCCCCTGAGTGGTAATCCTCCTCTTTGAATGCGCGCGCATATTCTCGAATAGGCGACGACAGAGCTAGCTGAAAAATCTGCACGCCTAATCTTGACAAACTGCACCCGCTTTGGAAGATCCCTTTATCCTTGGGGAAACAGTGGACCCTATGTCCAGTTTTGCTAGAGTTCTTGCACTCGCCACAAACACAGTAAAAAACCATTTTGTCTATTTATTATCTACTCTTTCTCTATCTCTAAGCTATCTGTTATGCTATGCTAACTCTCACTGCTCGAGCTATTTTCTATTTTGTACATTTTAGGGCTTAAGTTAAGTTATAGCCTAATTTATTTCCTTTCTTTTATTGTTAAAGTTAATTTACTTTGTATTTATGCTTATTTTTTTGTTTACTTGTATTGTTGTTAATTGGTCACATGGTGCTGTTAATTTGCATAAGTAGGTCAAGGTGGGAGGGACCACAGGTCCGAGGGCATTTGGTTTTTTTACCAGTGTGAGAGAGGCAGCAGAAAATGTCTGTGAGCTTGCGTATTTGTGTAAATAAACCTCAAACTCAATTTTGTTATGGACATTAGTACACTTGGACACCTCTAAACCTGCGTAAAGCCTAACCCATGACGTAGCCTCAGTGGCCACTTGAGTAGTTTAATATTATTAGTAGGGATGCACCGATACCACTTTTTTGGAAAACGAGTACTTGCATTTCAGTACTCGCCGAATACCGATACTGAGTACTTAATAAAAAAAACATGATTTAAATATTTTTATATATGGGATTTTAGGTGCTTGATTAAATGTGTTAAATGCGCTACCTTTTGAGCCTCCTCTGGACAATTTCGCTGAGCACAATTTGCACAATTTGTTTTGTCATCTATAGTTCCACGTATAGGGATGTCACGGTACCAAAATTCCAGTAGTCGGTACCAATACCATTAAAATGTTACGGTTCTCGGTACCAATTTTGGTACCACAGTCAAGTCACATTTATTTATATAGCGCTTTTTACAATACAGATTGTGTCAAAGCAGCTTCACAGTGATAACATGAAAGTAGTACAACACAGATCAATAATATTGTTAACTATTAAATATTAAATAATAAATAAATAACCCCAACTAAGCAAGCCAAAAGCAGACAAAGCAAGGCGACAGTGGCAAGGAACCAAAACTCCATCAGATTGGATGGAGAAAAAACCTTGGGAGAACCCAGGCTCAGTCAGGGGCCAGTTCTCCTCTGGCTTACATTCATATTGTTTATATATAATTATTAAATATAAATATTGTTTATATATAATACGGAGCCATAACATATCGCCAGTGTTGAGTCGTCTCTTCACAGGCGTTGGGGCATCTGAGATCCCCGTGAGAGGCTGGATACAAACTGGACCTGACAAACGCCATTTTCTCGGGACAGACGTCCCGACATAACAGCAGAAAGGCAGATGGGAAATAATTAGCATAGCTGATGTTCAGAAAGGGGATAACAGCAGAAAGGTAACAGCAGAAAGGCAGATGGGAAATAATTAGCATTAAAATCAGTAAAATCAGTTTTAACAGTAAAATCAGTTTTAACTATTTTTCCCAATTTATTTAATTATTTGATTTGATTTGATTTTATATATACACTCACCGGCCACTTTATTAGGTACCCCATGCTAGTAACGGGTTGGACCCCCTTTTGCCTTCAGAACTGCCTCAATTCTTCGTGGCATAGATTCAACAAGGTGCTGGAAGCATTCCTCAGGGAGTTTGGTCCATATTGACATGATGGCATCACACAGTTGCCGCAGATTTGTCGGCTGCACATCCATGATGCGAATCTCCCGTTCCACCACATCCCAAAGATGCTCTATTGGATTGAGATCTGGTGACTGTGGAGGCCATTTGAGTACAGCGAACTCATTGTCATGTTCAAGAAACCAGTCTGAGATGATTCCAGCTTTATGACATGGCGCATTATCCTGCTGAAAGTAGCCATCAGAAGTTGGGTACATTGTGGTCATAAAGGGATGGACATGGTCAGCAACAATACTCAGGTAGGCTGTGGCGTTGCAACGATGCTCAATTGGTACCAAGGGGCCCAAAGAGTGCCAAGAAAATATTCCCCACACCATGACACCACCACCACCAGCCTGAACCGTTGATACAAGGCAGGATGGATCCATGCTTTCATGTTGTAGACGCCAAATTCTGACCCTACCATCCGAATGTCGCAGCAGAAATCGAGACTCATCAGACCAGGCAACGTTTTTCCAATCTTCTATTGTCCAATTTCGATGAGCTTGTGCAAATTGTAGCCTCAGTTTCCTGTTCTTAGCTGAAAGGAGTGGCACCCGGTGTGGTCTTCTGCTGCTGTAGCCCATCTGCCTCAAAGTTCGACGTACTGTGCGTTCAGAGATGCTCTTCTGCCCACCTTGGTTGTAACGGGTGGTTGTTTGAGTCACTGTTGCCCTTCTATCAGCTCGAACCAGTCTGGCCATTCTCCTCTGACCTCTGGCATCAACAAGGCATTTCCGCCCACAGAACTGCCGCTCACTGGATGTTTTTTCTTTTTCGGACCATTCTCTGTAAACCCTAGAGATGGTTGTGCGTGAAAATCCCAGTAGATTAGCAGTTTCTGAAATACTCAGACCAGCCCTTCTGGCACCAACAATCATGCCACGTTCAAAGTCACTCAAATCACCTTTCTTCCCCATACTGATGCTCGGTTTGAACTGCAGGAGATTGTCTTGACCATGTCTACATGCCTAAATGCACTGAGTTGCCGCCATGTGATTGGCTGCTTAGAAATTAAGTGTTAACGAGCAGTTGGACAGGTGTACCTAATAAAGTGGCCGGTGAGTATATATATATATATATATATATATATATATATATATATATATATATTATATTTCTTTTTTTCAAATAGTTAAATAAAAAAAAATCAATTCAATGACTTTATTATTTATGATGGTACATTTATGAACACATTGAAGGCTACATGCTGTTTATAGGAAAATATTGATGATATTGAGAATCAGAGAGAAAAGCGACCTTATGCACACATTATTAGTAGTAGTATTTTTAATTAATGGAGACGTAGTTAAATCTATTGTACAGTAGCCTAATATAATTATTTCTGTAAATTTCTTACCAAACTTTTATTTTGACGGGTTGCCGTGAAGACCTTTGAGTTTCTGTGCGTGTCTGATACATAGACACTGGGCGTTTCTCAATGTCAGGGAAGTATCCTTGACATTGAGAAACACCTAGTAAAAGAAAATGATAAGCGATCGTTTTCTCAAATGAAACGGTAAAATACCTAACGTTACTCATGAAATGACTCTCAGAGATGAATGGAATCATGTCATCATCATGAGCAGCAGAGTGAAACCGCGCGAGCGTCACTCGTGCTTCAGTGTGTGTGAGGTAGCTAACGTTAAATGAAACCGCGCGTCTGCACCGTTCATTCACACAGAGACAAGCAGAACATGCAGGTTTCATATTTAAACAGTCGTTTTGCAGTTTAATATACACAGACACACATCAGCAGCGCCGCTGGTCGCCATGTCTCAGTGCTTGCATGAAGATGACGCAACTTCACGCCCTTCGTGCATGCATGTGCAAACGGAACTGGGTTTGATCAGGTATTCGGTACCACCGGGACTTGGTACCGTGACGTTTACATTTTTTAGTACCGGCTTGGTCCGAACACGAATATTGCAACATGCATGCGGCTGACATGTCTCTCGCCTTCTCCCCGCTCTGAGCTGCAGCCGGGGCCTGGGGGCGGGCACTCGGCGCCTGTGATTAACCCATTTCTCAGACCGTGGTATAGAGTTCCCGGTCTGGGGGACTTTTAACGAGGACGAGTACTTTAGAAAATGTGGTTTTGAGGCCGATACCAGATACCGGTATCGTTGCATCCCTAATTATTAGTTTTGTTTAAGTTTATGGACAAATAGCAACTACATTAAGTAAAAAACCCTGCTCTGGATATATCGTTGGTTTACGTGGAAATTTGACTTGTTGTTTGCTGGATTACCTTTCGAAAGTGGATTACTCATCTGGATGCGGGAGACAACGAAAAGGCTGGGGCATAGGAGTTTGTTTGTTCTTTTTATTTGATAGGGACAATGCTCATTAATCAACAACAAATTACATGCTGTAAACAAGCCAGAGTTAGCTACGAGTGCTAGTTTCCATCTGTTGTCCCTAGCCAGGTCTTAGCAGGCTGCCTAAAATACAAAAGTCAATTGTCTGAGTGACGAAGGCGATCAGGCTGGATACAGTGCAAACATAAAAAATACGATCCATCCGACAGTGTAAATCTTTCCTGGACACCGTACTGGATGGCGGTGACGCTATTGGAGCGCTGGAGCTGCATTTACGGAAGTGGAGGAAAAATATTTGCTGCAATTTGGATTCGCAAAGGCCCAAAGCCTTCACAGATGACACGCACGGCCGCGCACATTCAACTCTGCGCTGCAAACAAAGTTCAGCAAGGTACGTGTTTCATTCAAACTGCATACTATATTGTGCTTTTACACAAACATATATTTGCCTACTATTTATTCACATCAAAAAAACATCTGTTTATGTATAAACAATTGTATATATTATCACAAACATAAAAAAGTCCCTTCAAAATGCACATCATCTTTCAGAGGGATCTGTATAGCAGTATTACTACAAGATACACTATGAACTGAAGTTCACCCCATGTTACATAGAAAAAAAAACATCAAACAAATTAATAGTCAAAATTATACATCCTCAAACTCCAAATTCACATTTTAAAAAATGTTGTGAAACTCTTCAACCTTCTCATCATGAACACCATTTTACAGTATCAGTACTGCAACTCATGCCATCTTGTAAAACACATCATGCTCTAGATGCATTTCCTGGTTTCCTTAAGCTGCATCTATTGTAATGTGTCCTTGAAACACTGACATTACTTTTGAAGTTTTACAGTATGCCATACACAGCAGACACCGTGTCATCTGAGTTTCATGGTTCTCAAACTGCAAAGTGTGATTCTGTGGACACAGATAATCCACCCTTACTTCAGTCTATAATCTTCCCAACAACAGTTTCCCTGTCTTCCATTGCCACCTGTGCACAAACGCCACAGTCATCAATAAGTGAAACTGCGATCTGCACAGTTGTGCTCAGACAAGGTCTCTGATTAAATAACCTCACAGAGACATTCTGAAACCTGTACCACTTCCCAATTTGCACATCGTTTTCACCCCAAACAAAGTCATTGTTCTGGTTTTATCAGCGACTGTGTAACTTGTTTGCCTCAATCTGCATCGGCTCCTGGTCATGGTCTCCTCCTGAAAAATCAAATCCAGGATCTTCACCGACACAGAAACATAAAAAACAAACAAACAAACAAACACAACCTTAGAATACGTGAAATATTCAGAAAGTATGGAGTTATACTTTATAGAGTGCACAACAGTGGCCACTCTCACATTAATTTAAGTCATTGTTCTTTAGAACTACTTATAACAATAAAACATGTCATTCCTAATTTTATAAAGGTCATAAAAATATTCAAACTAAATATTCATACATTTAATAAAAAACACTTACCCTTCTCTTAAATGTACAACAATTTTCCAAAGTTACATATACTATTTTGGTAACACTTTACAATAAACTAATAATGAACTGCACATATAAAGCATTTTATTAATCTATGTTAATATTAATTTCAACATTTACTACTGCTTTTTTCAATTCTTGTTCACATTAGTTAAAGGTTCTATATGTAACTTTTTTCGTTTTATAAAACGAATCCTTTTTTTATTGCCTGTGTTTGAAGGTGTTGTAATCACACATTGTAATGATCCACTTTTGGGTTTTGCTATTACCTCTGAAGGTCAATATTCATATTTATATGTGAGGTCTCCTATTGAGTCCGCCATCTTACTCCAACGAAAGTGACTTGGACGCACTGCCGTCGTAAACCTTGTATGTATGAACTTCCCCAGGAGGACTTGAAGATACTGGGACAAATCTGACAGTTATCACTTGTCTTTGACTTACAGCTCAGTTTAAAGCTTCTGTTAAAATTGTATTTAAAATTACTAATGACAGACAGTACTATTTTTAAAGGAAAGTTTTTTAAAGAATATTTGCAACCAACCCATTTTGGGGCACCACTGAGAACCATATTATTTTGTCCTACTATAGAAGTCAAGTCACGTATATATTTGTGTAGCGCTTTTCACAATACATATTGTATCAAAGCAGCATCACAGTATTAAATTAAATTAATTCAATAAGGTTTGTTTCTAGTGGAAAAAATAACAAATTTGGTAACGTCCACATTTGGTAAGGCTAATCAATGTTGATCGATTAATTTAAATTGGATGTCCCCAATCGAGCAAGCCAAAGGCAACAGACATAGAAGATGTCAATGGTGCCCCAAACCATTTGCTGGTGACAATGGTGCCAAGACAATGGTGCCCAACTCTTACAACCATTCTTCTAATTATTTATTTGTGTTAGGCAGAACGAAGAAATTTATAAAGGTTTACAAAAAAAGTAAAAATTGTTGGCTTAAGTATCCCTTTAGCAGTAAAGACGATATATATAATTAAAGGTGCATTGCGCAACATTTTATGTTAAAAATAGCCGTTTTCTAACCCATACATGTATAAACAATCGCCTGATGGGCTGAATGAGCCCTTCTCTGATCACTGCGATCGCCTCTATAATCCTGTACAGTGAAATAAATAAGAGGGATTCGGGCTCGGATCTGAGCTGGGCGTAACGTCATGCGCGTTCACGCTCCGCCTGGCTATGTGCCTGCAGGATAGTGTATTCGCCGCCATTCTCCGTATCAGAGAGACAACTCGAGCGACGCAAAACTTTCCACAAAAGTAGAAGATGGATTCAAAGAGGCTGTTTAGCCTACATCTGGTCACTTCATGCGTTTTCTGTGATCGGATAAGCTTATTAGATTGTGAAAAGACCAGGTTGAATCCAGACGGATTTGAATCCGATAGCTCAAACACTTGAGGATGTGGTCTGGGCTGTATTCCAGACAGAAACTGGACAAGTGTAAATGCATCTGGTTGTTGAAAACAGGCTTTTTCATGTTGTTTTAGTCATATATGACGACGTGCGTCACCTCAGAAGAGCAGGCGAGTGTATTCATCAAACCAGCGCGCCGCAATCTATGCAAATCAAAGTGAAAGTAAGACGCATACGATTAGCACTAAGTTACCTTCTACCTCCACTATCGTCATTAAAAGTAGCCTTAAACGAAATGAACTGATCTTATACCAGGGCTTTTGCCGCTCTCTTTATTGCTGTCTTTGCTGATTTTGAAATAGCCGAAGCCGATGATTTATAAAATGCAGATCATCTGTTGCTTTCGGTGACGTGCACTTCATGAAATCTGTATATAACGCGGGAATTGAATATCAGATTAAAGGGCGGGTTTACTGCGATTTCACTTTTTTCATTTTAAATAGTGTGTAATGTTGCTGTTGGTGCATGAACAGTATCTGCAAAGTTTCAGCACTGAAAGTATGTAAGCAGAGATATCATCTTTTAAAAATCAGGAAGTAAAATTGCCTACAGAAACGACTCGTTTTGGACTACAGCTGGGTTATGGTACGTCACTAACCCACACATTTGCATCAACCCCTCCCTCCGGAATATGCAGGAAAGGGCATGCGTCGAGTGTGTTGTGTTCACGCAGATGTCTGGTTCTTCTGTGTTTCGGGCTTCCCACGGACACTATACTTCGACAACAATGGATACAATTTATGTTTAATTATGTTCCTGAAAGTGACGATGGTAATCTAGCTCTCTGTGCTGCGCATTTACGAGAGACAGCTTCCAGAATCTCTACGAGTTCAGCACCGGATTAACGTAAACAAGAAACTGTTTCTGGAATCATGAAGCAGATCCAGCTTTAAAACCAGCAGTTAAAAGTCAACAGTTGTTGGGCCACACTGTAAGTAGGCTAAGACTTCATCATTTTAAATGTATTTGCATGTATAATTACCGATGTAGCGTTGTGTTTTTTTTTTTTTCAAATGCTAGCGCTGGCTTTGTAGGCTTTATGGGCTAGCTGTGCTAGTTAGGCTATTTTGTGTCTACGGCAAACGCGTACAAACATTATGGACCTGAATTTTGTATAAGTACTAATGTTGTAAATGTATTTTTCATATATATATATATATATATATATATATATATATACTATATATATATATATATATACGTATATGCATATATATGTGTTTAACATTAGTTTGCCAGTCTGTTGCTATCGTTGCCAGTCAGATGCTATTGTGTAAAACAAACGTGTATTAAGTTAAAAAATGAAGCAAATTATCATTCAGAAACCTTTATTAAGAGCCGTGTGTGGTGAGGTTCTGCTTGACTCGATTCATCGCGGCTTTCTCGGTCTGATTCTGCCTGAAACTGATACTGCAGTCTCCACATCACTATTTACGTGTATTCACCGTCTATCTGTTGTCCACATTTGGCATGCCCGCCCGTTTTGCCGTAAAGGTCAATAAAAAGGTGAAATTTGACAATAAAGGTGCAATTTATGAAAAATAAGACTTAAAAAAAGAAAAATCATGGATACATGTTATATTGCACCCCATAAACACAATCATGCAAAGAAAAAGAGCAGTAAACCCGCCCTTTAATATCCGTTTTGCAAAAACACATTTATGTGACCAGGTGTAATGGAATCGTTTTGATAAATCAGATATGATCTGAGAAAACGCATTGTGGCCAGGTGTAAAAACAGCCCCAAAGAGACCGGCTTGTAGTTCATTACAAACCCCAATGCAAACTCCACGTAAGACAAAGAAAATACAACTTCTGTCTGTCCAGTGCCAGTCGTCGGAATAAGACGAGAGTCAACATCGGGAAGGCTTTCAATAAACGGAGAGATCTCGGGCGGTCTGCTCTAGGGCTCAAACGTGTTCATGAACGTGTTTCCATAATAACACAATCATAAGTGGATACAGTAAGCACATAAAACAGTTCAACATGGAGATCGATGGAAACAAAAGCCGAAGTTTTCTACTAGCGACCCTGTTTTCCCCTCACACACACATAGGCCTACATAAGTGTGTAATTTACTCAAATGCCTTTCCTTTCATATATTTTAAATGACTTGCAGATTTATAACTGTATTACCTCATTATGACTGTAACAAATGATGTGTGCCTGATGCTCCTTTGGTTATGAACAGCTCGTGCAAATGTGCGTGTATGCGTTTATTCCATGAGCGCGCACGCAGTTTCGTTTGTCGCCAGAGGGGCGTAGTTCTGCAAAAACTCTGAGACTTGCTTTTTGCTCCTTTAATAATCCAAATGTGGTCAAGAAAACCTTGCCTTCAAACAATAACATTTCAATAAGCTGCTTTTTTACATACCTCGAAAGGTGACACGTTTCTCCCCTAACCCAGCAGAGAACATATCTTTTGCACAGCGAACTGGGTACTAAATCTGCATTTTTTTGTCATCAAGACAGCAGACGTTAATGGGTAAAGCTTCAAGATACTGCTCCACTCATCACAGGCAAGCTTGTTCATCTTGCAAATTCTCTTCCTCTGTTGTAAGGTTTAAATAGTCTATATATAATCTATTTTATTGGTACCAGTGATTAAAAACATAGCTGGAATGGTGGATAACTTAGATAATTGTAGACCTGTAGCTTTAGCTAGTATTTTGTCTAAAGTATTGGAAAAAATCTTGTTAGAAAGGTTAATGTGTTTATTAATTCTACAGACAACCAGTTTGGTTTTAAGGCTAAACATGGGATCGATCTTTGCATCTATGCATTAAAGGAAATTTTAAATAAGGTCTCTGCCCGTTTTAGGGTTAGTAACAGTGTGAGACAAGGATGGATTTAGTCCCCATTTTTGTTTAATCTTTACATGGTTGAGCTGTCTGAACGTTTGAATGTTTGTAAAACATGGTTGTATGATCGAGAATATTTTAGTTAATCATATTATGTATGCAGATGATCTTGTGGTGTTTAGTCCAAGCAGTGCTGGTCTTCAACAGCTTTTAAAAGGGTCACTCCACCTCTGGAAATATGAATGTGTTTTTAAAATGGGTCATTTATGTAGAAGGAATGTGAAACTATTTTTGAATTTGGAGCTTTCTAGACTGAGAAAAGCCAGAAAATGTATTAGTAATTGTTGTAATAGTTGACATAATGCAATAAGGTGAAATGACTTACAACTCTCCAGCTGATCTGCCACATCCCGTCAACAAACTGGACAGCAAATTATTTCTTGCCGCCATTTTCTTTGAATAATGCAGATGATCTTGAATAAATCTTGAATACTAAATGAATCAATAAATAAATAAATCTAAAAATAAATACATGTGGAAATAAATAAATCTACAAACAAATTAATGCATTAATAAATATAAACAATAAATGTAAAAATGAATGTATGAATATTAATAAATGAATAAATCAAAGTTTAAAATATATTTTTTATTTATTTAAGAATGTATAAAAGCAGAAAATAATACATTAAGGCAAAAAATTATTAAAAAATAAATTTGATTAAAATGAATCATATTTATTTTATCAAGTCGTTTATTCCTTTATTTATTTTTCTATTATAATTTTTTATCCATTTATTTTTCCTTTAATTCATTTTTAATTTCTGCAGGTTTGGTCCTCCATACTCAGTAGGCCATTTCACATCCGGTTCAGCGTTTGTTGTGTGGCGAAACAAAAATGGCTGAAGCAACATTGAGGTGTCACTGTAGCATCCCTCATTGCACAACTAATCAGCAGCGACAACCATATTTGAGTTTTTCATGCTTTTCCAAGCGACGACAAAGAAGTGGATGCATGCTATTGAAGGCGTGAGAAGGCCCAGTGTTTATGATTGTCAGAAAACTGGAGAGTGAGGTCATGCAGCTGAGAATAGGCCAGTTTCAGAGATTCTGCGCTTCAGATGAAGACATGCGTTTCTGGAAGGGCCCTCAGCATCCATGCTAGTGTGCTAGTGTACTGGTCTAAGGCCCCAAGAAGAAGGCCCGGACACTGCTGTGGAAGCTTCTCACAGTCATCGCCACTGATCGATGGAGGGTTTTTGTGCTGCTGTCGTGTTGCTGCTGGACTGAAGGAGAACGTGTTGGCTGACAACAAAAAAACTTAAAGGAGAACTCTGGCGCAAAATAAACCTTTGGTCTAATAACAGTTTGGTACCTAGTCGACCGATCTCTGAGATTTGTTTTCATGATAATCGAATGTAACATTTCTAAAAACTGTTTAACGTATAACACTAATAATGGGGGCATTTATAAAGTAAAAAGAAATCGCTAGTTAATACCACTAACAAGGCTCAAAATAGCCCCACACTAACACAGTAACATAATGAGGGTCCCTACATGCAAAACGAAGCATTGAGAACTGTGTAAATGTACAGACCGTTTAATAAGAATTTATTTTATAAAGACAGTTCACTTTGTGTGTACAGGCTTGAGCCATCTTTAGAAAACTCGACAAGTTGAACCACGACGCCCTTCATACAGTACAGTTCAGGCTGAGTTTCCCGAAACCTTCTTAACGCTACGTCGTTCTTAAGCTACACCTTAAGCTGTACCTTATCGTTAATACATGTTTCCCGAAACGTTCTTAGTTAACTATAGCTTCTGTAAGTCATACGTTCGTAAGGTTGGTCTGGAGCACTCTTAGCTATACCTAGCTATACAGTGTTGCCAACTTAGCGAGCTTGTCTCTATTTTTAGCGACTTTTCAGACCTCTTTAGCGTCATTTTTTCAAAAAAGCGACTAGCGACAATTTTAGCGACTTTTGGACAAACCTCAGTAACCTCCAAATGTTGCCAGTACTGTCCTGCGAGCGCGAGCTGTTGCTTTCTCCCTGTCGTCGCTCTCTCTCGCTGCGTCTCCCCTGTTCAGTAAATGGCTGCGAAGGGCGCACGGCCACTGACAGGCAGCGAATGACCAGTGTTTTTCCACGGACTTATCACTTATCTGCTTTTCTTTTGTTTGATATTTTAAAAAATTTAGTTTGATCATCTTCATTTTATTTCATTTCTTGTGCTTGTAACCGTAACACTAACAAATCACAGAGCTTAGTTCATACGGTTCTTTAACTCTCTCAATTCAGGATAATGTTCCACATAGGCCTATGTGTCTGACAACAAAAAAAGATAGGAAATGAAAACGTGATGTGATGACGTAATTAATGTCACGTCACGACGTGATGACGTAATTAATATGCTAATTAGCGTATGGCGTCAAGTCTAGCGTCATTTAGCGACTTTTAGGGAAGGCCTTAGCTACTTTCCTTAGAAAATAGTTTGGCAGACAGTGTCAGCTATATCACTGTTGGCAGTTCACTCCGCTAGTGGGCACCACTGCAGAAAGCTTCTTTACATCTTGGTCTACGAATATTATTTTTAAATTGAATACACCAAGTGTTCAATTAGGCTAATTCCAAGTTTTCATGCAAATAATAAAATTGTCATCACACGGATTGTTGTTAGCTTTTTAGGTGTTCAAGCACGAAGTGGTTGAAAACCTATTGTATTTGCTAGAAAGAAAAAAAAATCCCCTAGAAACGCATCGTGCAGCCCAAACCGTAAGGGCTGGAGCTCTGAAACTTTGTCACATGGTAGGGCCTCAAATTGAGGAGAACCTATCAGAGTATGAGCCCGATTGGCCCATAGGTGGCGCTATAACAACCAAAAGTACTAAATTGCTCATAACTCCTAGACCGTTTGAGCTAGAATCATGATTTTTGCATCACTGTGATCCCTGGCTCAAGCCGAACAAGATGTATATCTCCGATTTCCATTTGGAGCAAAAAAAATTTGCTATGTCGTTTTTTGTCTAAAACCTACTTTTGCGAACTAGTCCCTGGTTTTTTGCCCAATCGGGACCAAACCAGTCTAGGCCTATTCTCTGGACTCTCTAGGTAAATAATTATCGAAAAAAAGTTGAAATTTTGCATTTGGTTGGCTACAACAGGGTCATTTAGAATGTGGTCCCTGGCAAAAATACAGCCAAAAGCCAATAAATCCCCCCCCAAAAGTCACAACTTCACAAAAATCGATGAGCATATGCGTCCTAACATGGTTAGGAAGCATGCAAAGTTTCGTGAGGATCGGATCAGTAGGGGGCGCTATAATCGTCAAAAAGGTCTCTCATTATTAGGTGTTCAAGCACGAAGTGGTTGAAAACCTATTGTATTTGCTAGAAAGAAAAAAAATCCCCTGAAACGCATCGTGCAGCCCAAACCGTAAGGGCTAGAGCTCTGAAACTTTGTCACATGGTAGGCCCTCAAATTGAGGAGAACCTATCAGGAGTATGAGCCCGATTGGCCCATAGGTGGCGCTATAACAACCAAATGTCTAGAATTGCTCATAACTCCTACGACCGTTTGAGCTGGATTCATGATTTTTGCATCACTGTAATCCCTGGCTCAAGCCGAACAAGATGTATTGGTTGGCTGTAACAGGGTCATTTACAAAAGGGAAGTGGCAAAATGCACCCAAAAGCCTATAAATCCTAAAGGAAAACTCAGAACTTCACAAAAATTGATGAGCATATGTGTCATAACATGCTGAAGAAGCATGCACAGTTTCATGGAGATACGGACCATAGGTGGCAGCTATAACTGTTAAATCTTTAAAACCATGTATTTCTAATGGTAAATTGCCTGTATTGGCTGTAAATGGTGTTTTCCATCTACCATAGCTATTGATTAAATGTTTTTGCAATGTTTGCGTTTTTTTATTGAGTAGGTCATCCAATCACAGAAAAATTTTATTTACACCAATAATGTGATGCAGCTGCTGGGCAATCAACCCTGAGTTGTGGAGATAAATAAAGAAATTATAGAAAATATATTATGACAATATAAGTGGCCCTTTTCTAATGCAAAGAAAGCAAAGCACTGGACAGTTACTGTAGTGGGTTAGATGCATGACACGTTTAGAGCACGAGTTTGTGCATTCAGTGCACTCTTTCCGAAATTATATAAAATATCCAGGGTTTAATTTAGTTTTCAATTTGTAATTTTTTATATTTTATAATATCCCATGAGTCCAAATAAATGAAGTGCTTCTTTTAAAAAGAACACTACTTTCTCACAGTGAAGCAGCCCCTGCACGAGAGAATAATGATTCTCGAGCCATCAATATCAGACAAATTTAGCACCATCGCCACGGACAGCACCGGGTAACGTCTTATGTAAGAAGGTACATCTTCAGCGGCTTCCTAAGGCATGGTTCAAAGGAACACACCTAGAAATGGTATACCTTCAGTTAAGTTATACCTTAAAGATGAACTGAACTGAAAAATATTGATGTTGAAAACGTGTTATTTATGACAATTAAAAGTAAATTACACTAAACATAAAAAAAACTTAATATAGTATATAATTAATATATATTTTTTTAAGCAACGCAAAATTGCGCTTGTTAGCGCTGGCAATTTTCAGATGACGTCACTGGCATGGTCAGGGCCGTTACATAGTCAACACATCGCTACGCTTTGCGCCGTCATTATGCGTCGATGCGTTGCCAAATGTGTCGTCCTAGTTTATGATACAGCGCGCACTGATGCACGCAATACTATGCGTTATCGATGGGGGCGACATTGCAAGAATTGTACATTTATTCAAATATATTATGTTAACAGATGAAGGTTTGAATACGATGGCGGGCGGAGGAGGAAAAATTATGCGAAGCTCATGCGCGTTCATCCGCATTTATACGACAGTTCATCATCACAATTACACTCAAATAAAATTGCGTTGGAAAATGCCTGAAGAGAGGTTGCAATCGCGATGGGAAAGATAGTAAATCAGGTGAAAACGGACTGGAAAAGTGCAGTGACAAATTTACAGGGCACACAAAAAAGTGGAAGGTGGCAGTGCAGAAGTGGTGCGGGACAGCTCAGTTTCGGCTATCCAAAAGTTTTGACTCAACTTGGCTGGTTGAGTGAATTCATAAAACATAGGACTACAGAGTCAAAAAATGTATAGACAAGTTTCCCGGGCACTTCCGCTTTACTTCCTGATTCTGCCAAGAACTTCCGACACAGGCTGAGTAGTAGTGTAAACATGGCTTTGGAATGGCAACATTCGACTGAAAATATTGTTAAAAATGGTGTTTTGACCATTCCGCATCCAAGTAAGGTAACATCATGGGCATGTCGATATGGTCTGTATCGCCGGACCTGGACGTTCCTGTAGCCATGCAGCCGCCGTGCTTTGGAAGGTACTTTAGCCCATCTTATGCTTGTATTAAGATGTTTGTATGTATCCTTGTGCTAATCTATAACAGAACACGAAGAGTAATAAAAATAAAAAGTAATCCACTCTAGCCTGCCTGCACTAAAAGCATGCTTTAACCCTTCAAAGTCGACTGACGCTCTAGAGCGCGCACCCCTGACATATCTATTAATAGCTTCGGAATGGATAAAGGTATTGACTTACTTTTTTTTCTATGGAAAAGCTGACATTCGTCTGCGTAATAATGAGTAGACTGTGTTGACTTCCGCGAATGATAAGATCCACATTGGCGCCTTGTAGATGGTTGATGGTCAACATTCAGCAATCGCCACGAGTTGTTACAACCGCGAACAGCACAATATGTCCCGGAGCCGTGTCGGCGTGTAACACCATCAATAGTTTACTTTTTCTGCACGCTAACCAAAGACAGTAAAAGACGCTAACCGGAAGTCGTTGGCAGAGCGAAAGGCTAATGGTGGCCCGCCTATTTCACTCAGGAAACTTGTCTATAGGTATGTAAACAAATGTTGTTTGTGTAGTCTATATAGAAGTCAATGCTTGCTGTGTTCCCTTCTCAGACGAGAGCTGAAATAGCCTACAGCAGAAGAGAGAGAGAGTGGTGTGTGTGTGTGTGAGTTTGTTTATATGATTTATGAAGACACAAGTTTGTATAATGACATGTGTATTACACTGGTATTACAACTTATTGGTGGTTTATGAGGACATTTCAAAAGTCCTCATAAATCAAATGGCTTAAAAAAAAAACAATGTTTTATTAAAAAATAAAAAATGCAGCATGTCTCCTGTGATTGTTAGGTTTAGGGATTGTGTTAGTGTAGGGGGATAGAATATATAGTTTGCACAGGATAAAAACTATTACGCCTATGGAGAGTCCTCATAATGCTGTTGCACCAACATGTGTGTGTGTGTGTCTTTATAACTGTTATTTACTGAGAATGGTAGGCTACCAATTTGGTCAGGACGAAAACAGGAGTAGCTTACATTTTATTTCTGTATAGGCAGGTGAGGGAGACGATGAGGCGACGATGATGATGAAGAGCGTGAAAGCATTAGGCCTATTGCGCAGGGAGATCAGCCACCTCCATCAACCTCCAATCCCGAACTTATCCATATCCCAGTGTTCCCCACTTATACCTGACCCTCCCAAACCACAATTTTGGAGAGCATATGGCACCCTGTATTTGGCCTTGAATTCAGGAGGCTTTGTGCTCCAGTCCACAACACCTATGTTGAGAAAGAGATAAGCGTTTAAAACCTTGAAGATTTAAAGTTTTAATAGATAGATAGATAAACTAATAGTTCAGAAAGATGTTATAGCTTAAACCTTAATTGAGTATCAATGGCTTCTAGCAATTTAAGTTAAACAGTTAAAACAGTCATGGACCTTTATCAAAGGCGTTTGCAGTTTACAGACGGTCTAATGTTAAGAGTATAAAGACAATCAAATGAGAAAAACCTACTATCCAGCCAAGCATAGTGGGCCACATCACGGAAATGTTGTACCGACACAACATCCCTGAATGCCCGGCACGTCAGGGAAAGCCTGTGAAAGGCAGACGTGTCCGTCCTGGACGAACCACCTCTTGTAGCACACGCCACCAGAATTTCCTTAGGAAGCTTACAAAGAAGAGGAGTTTAAAAACATTCTACAGTACTGTGCAAAAGTTTTAAATCTGTAATATTTTTTTTGTTTTTAAAAGAAGTCTCTTCTGCTCACCAAGGCTGTAATTATGTGATAAAAAAACCTGTAATATTTTGAAATATTATTACAATTTAAAACAGCTGTTTTCTATGTGAATGTACAGTAAAGTGTAATTTATTCCTGTGATCACAGCTGAATTTTCATAAGCATTACTCCAGTCTTCAGTGTCACATGATCCTTCAGAAATCATTCTAATATAATGATTGAATGCTCAAAAAACATTCATTATTATTTTCAATGTTGAAAACAGTTGTGTATAATTTTTTTTTCTTTGATGAAGAGAAAGTTAAAAAGAACAGTGTTTATTTAAAATTGATTATTTTCTAACATTATACATGTTTTTACTGTAAATATGGAACAGTTTAACTCATCCTTGATGAATAAAAGTATTGATTTATTATGTTTCTTTCCCCCAAAAATAAAATTTTAATTCTTACTGACCCCAAACTTTTGAAGGGTAGAGTTTAATGTTACAAGAACTTTAGATTTCAGATAAATGCTGTTCTTTTTTCGTTTCTATTCATCATAGCATCCTGAAATAAAAATGTAAAAAAAAAAGTTTTCAACACTGACAATAATCAATCATAAATGTTTCTTGAGCATCACAATCATCATATTAGAATGATTTTTGAAGTATCATGCGACACTGAAGACTGGAGTAATGATGATGATAAATTCACCTTTGATCACAGGAATAAATTACACTTCACTATATATTCACATAGAAAACCGCTGTTTTAAATTGTAATAATATTTCATATTACTGTTATTTTTATTTTATTTTTTTTTATTTTTGTATTTTGCATCAAATAATGGCAGCCTTGGTGAGCAGAAGAGACTTCGTATAAAAACATAAAAATCTTACCGATCTAAAACTTTTGCAAAGTACTGTATAATAATAGTCAGATACTAACATACATGTAACATGTTAAAAATTAAAAACATTTGGAATACCTTACCTCAAGTATGTTGCTGTCTACTTTAATCTCAGGCGGCACATAAATCACATCGTCGTCGTCGTCGTCCAGAGGTACCACTAAAGGTTCTTCTGGAGACACCTTGGGACCGTCCATTTCAAATGATCCTTATTGAGAGAAATTACATTGACAGTAAAACATTAATTGTTACAGTTTTTTACAATCACTTTGTTACTATTTTCAGAACCTTGATGTCATTTTTCACAACTCTAGACACAAAACTCACAACCAATGATCAAAATGCACATTTTTCAAAACTTTAACCCATTTCTCAATTGCTTGGATACAATACACATAAAACTTAGATCATTTGTTCATTCAACATAAATCACTTGTTCAATATGACACAACTTAACATCAAAGTACGACTATTTCAAAAGGCAATTCACACATTACATTTCAAATGAGTGTCTATTAATTTCCTTACAATGATCTAACTATCAATTCAAAATGATAAGTAACTGTTGCAGAATCAGATCTCTTAATGCATAGTTGTATGGAAACAGACACACAATCTTCCATGTTTACAGTAAATCATGAAAGTTTCAAGATAAGAGATTCATTGTCACCAATTAGTGTGGAGCATGAACCATTTCGACTACAATATCCATGGATGTTGCATACAGTTTTTTACAATCACTTTGCTACTATTTTCAGAACCTTGACATCATTTTTCAAAAGTCTAGATACAAAACTCAAAACGGTTATCACTTGTAACACAGGCTATCTAATGTTCAAAACACTGCATTGTGCATTCACATCTTTAAAGAAATCTTGCACTTGCACAATCATTGGTTCAAAAAACAAATTTACTGTGAAATACCATTGAAACATAACTATAGATCACCCACACACAAGCAACCGATAGTTTCACTGAGTCATTGTTCGTACAATCATTAAATATTGTAGAACAAAATAGGTGATACAGGTTTCATTATGGTACTACATGTACAGTAAATATACATCTCTGTAAAAGTTCTGCAGTAGTAGAGAGAATACACACATAGTGGAATCATTGAACAAAGTGTGTGATATATTGATGCAAAACACTACAGTACAATCACAACACAGGTTTATTGGAATCAAAGCAAAAATATCTAATGTTACAGTTATTTACAATCATTTTCTTACTATTTTCAGTACCTTGATGTCGCTTTGCCTTACGCGGCCGTGACAGTCCGCCCGTGGTAGTCGCAGACCACATCCCCTTTGAGAAAAGTTCCGGGTCATGACGACTACCTGTAATAGGAACAAGAAGAAAAAAATCAATTTTGAGTCGGTGGATAGAGCTTGCACATTGAAAACGCTTCGGGATTCAATTCTACTTCTCGCCGCAGTTAACGGCTGTTTAAATGTACATTTACATGTTTTTTTATTTTCGGCCTTCGAAAATGACAGATTACGTGCGTTAGTGCTGCGTGGATTGCATGAAAGATCAAATATTTAGAGAGCAATATGATTCAAGCGGTCATGGGCCAAAATGGTCTCGTCGCATCCCTAACCAAAAGGGGTCCTTTCCTAGCCCTTTCTGGGGGCCAAAGTCCTCGACCGTCAAACCTTTCCACGTCTACTCGCTTTATGATTGATAAAGGGTGTTTGAAGGATCACAAGAAAAAAAAACGTTGCTGTGTTCCAGAAAAATTGAGTTGATTTAAAACATGAATCCACTGTTTTTGTAGATTTTGTGCTTTTACAACAGGTTAAGTGAACTGCTGTGCCAAGAATGAAGACAGTTGGGGGAGCTTTGTGACCAAAGGTTTTGCAGAAGTGACCCGAACGTGGGTACATTTTCGGAGCGATTTAACCCTAACTGTACATCTACTGTGTACAGTTGTACTATATGTGTACATCCACTGTTTGTGTCATACAGAAACTCACAGCTTCCTCGTCCTGGCTCAACGCAACGTTAATGCACAAAGTTGACTTATGCTGACTCCCGAGGACCACTCTGCTTCCAAAGAGGTCACGTCGCACCCAATCCGCATCCTGGAAAACATTGAAGGTGACATTCAAAAAGGAAATCTGGTATGGGCTAGTTTGTATATGTATGCATGTATATTTTTCCTTTAATTTTTTTGTGTTTGTCATTTTATGTTGGTGAGGTCATCTAATATGTGAATCCTGTTTATAGGAATGGGGTAGGAGTTTATAAGAATTTTTTCTTCATCCTACTCCTGTTCTTCTTTGTCATGGAATGTACTTTTGTTGTGTTTTGTTGGATATGTTAAATTGTTTTTTGTTTTTTGGTATTTCATGTTGCATTACCATGAAAAAGAGAATAGAAATAAATGAAATGAAAAAAATGAAAAAGAAAGCGCGTCACTCGCGTTGCTTCTCACGTTGACTATGTCACGGCCTTAATGGATGTCCGAGCTGAGACGCGAGCGCCCCATCAGTAGCAGGGTATTTTACGAATAGTCGACTAGGCTGGGCTAACTCTGTATACTTTTCTCAGACTGTTTAAGATTAACAGCATACTGGCAGTTCACTCTATGGACGAGGGTGCATTTAGGAAGGAGAATCCCATCCTTTACAGTAAACTATACATCAGATCTTCCCCTCAGCCGAATATCAAGGATTCGAGACTGGCCGTCAACGTGATGTGTTGAACTTGTAACTTGTGTGAATAAAACATTTCATGCATTGTCAGACGTTTCATGTACTCACTGACGAAAGTACACATCTCTAAATAGTGTCGCTAAAAATTCTGTTTCCTCAGCCATGTCAGCGTGCCTCAGACTGTTTACATGCTACGGCTGTTCTGCTGGTAGGCAACGGAGTGAGCTTACCATGCCAGTGGCGTAGTCGAATGTTGAAATCCAACATGGCGGCGCCCGTGTAACAAAAACAACACTTTCAATGTACCATTTTATCCCTTTTAACAAATTCTGCCATTTTAAAAATTGTACCAATGAGAATAAATAAAATACATCTGTTATATCACCTTTTCTCAAATTTTGGTTCAGTTCATCTTTAAGAGTCTTCGTCAGCGCACTAAGAGACAACGTTATTCGGGAAACTCAGCCCACAACTATTATCCAACATTATAAATGTTAGGAGTGAAGAATAAACAACCAAATAAATCCATAATTAACAATGCAATTTATTTCATAACTACAAAATTGTGGCTCATCACAATTTTTCAATAAGAAATAAAACAATTATATATATATATATATAATAAGTAATGCTGTCAAAATGCTGTCCATTTCAGCATCTCGCGCTCATTCATGCCACTCAAAGCCGGCTCGCAAGCTGAAACGAGTGTGTGCGGCGTGCCTGATGTTTTGTTTCCGGTCTAGCTAGATCCGCTTGCGCTTTGGTCGAAGAAGCAACGAAACGTCCTTGCGCGGCGCAAGCCATTGAAATGAATGGGTTTCAGAGCGCAGCGCACACACTTTTGTGCCGCACACACTCGTTTCAGCTTGCGAGCCGGCCAAATAGTAACGTTATGTTTTGAGTGGATGACGAGCGCGAGATGCCGAAATGGATGCCAATGAGATTCTGAATGTAAAGTTTACTTTTAAAAAGTTGCCAAATTGTCCCATTGACAAGACCAAAGCGATCTGTGTGTTTTGTCGTTATGAACTGAGCTATCATCAATCGCAGCACGTCCAGCCTGAAACACCACTTTGATGATGGCCAAGCAACACACACACACAAACACAGATGATGCAAATTCTCCACCCCTCGTCAATATCAGGACCTCGTCAGTATTTCTTTTTCACCCTTTTATTGATGGACAGTGTTACATTGTGTGAGAGATTATTTAGGCTATATATGTTAGAGTGAAATTGAACACTATTCCAATGTTATTTTCAATAATAATAATTAAAAAAAAACATTTGCACTAAACAAGCCAATCCACTTTCCATGTTGATAAGAGCATTTAAAATGAGAAAAAAATGTAACAAAAAGAAATCAAAAGACATTAAGAATAGATAAAAATGTGCGATAGTAAGGAGTAACTATGACATTAATGCGATTAATCGCGATTAAATATTTTAATCGTTTGACAGCACTAATATATATATATGAGAGAGAGAGAGCAAAACTTGCATTTATTAACTGTTTCTGCAAATTTTGTTATAAAATGTAATTAACAATATTAACTTGTTTTTTGACTGTATAAAACGAATATCACATTCAATCTAGCCCATACTCGAGCGGACACAACTTTAGTCAGCTTTCCACAAAAGTAAGGGGCTGTTTTGCATCTGGTCACTTCATGTGTTTTCTGTGATCGGATAGCTTCTTCGAAAAATCGTGAAAAGACCAGGTTGCCTTCTGAAACTCATTTAGAGACGGATTTGAATCCAATAGCTCGAAACCACTTGAGGACGTGGTCTGGGCCGTATTCCGGAAGAAACTGGACAAGTGTAACTGCGTCTGGTTGTTGAAACCAGGCTATATGTCAGTGTATTTAGTCATATATGGCGACGCGCATCACCTCAGATGAGCAGCTGAGCGCTTATTCATCAAACCAGCGTGCCGCAATCTGTTCGCAAATCAGAAAGTGAA
>JAQIUQ010001132.1:0-19302 GCA_030378365.1 Hybognathus amarus | reverse complement strand
TACCTCCAGCGATCGGTCGGCTTCTAACTTCCTAACACGTCCTAACAGTTCCTAACAACATTTGAATACCTCCGAACGAGGTCCGAACGAACGTCCGAACACCTCCTAACTAAATCCGAACACATCCTAACACATATCCGAAAACTCCGAACAGATGGGGCAAAAGAGCCAATCAATTCCTACCAAACGGTGGGAAAACGAGCCAATCAGCAATCGAGATGATACGACAATCTCGCCGCTTATTGGCTGAACTAGTTTCGTCACATTCCAGCTGTTTGCTTGCAACTGTCAACTGCGATCCAGAGATTCAAGGTACAAATCTGTGTTTAAACATTAATTCAAGATTTTTAATAAATATAAATTTATGAAAATATTGGATCGGTACGCTGTCGTAGCAAGGTAAGTTAACTTAACATTGACCTGTGCCGCTTATTGCTAGCTAACGCTAGTTATGGAGATATGATTTATTTTGAAACCATTTTTAAGTTTTAACAATGACATTATGTGTTTTTTTTGCAATCAATTATCACTGATTTGTCATTTTTTTAAATATTAACAACATTTGTCACTAAAAAAGTCATTCGGTTTAACAATGAATGTATTTAAAATTACTAATTGCTGACCATTATTCATAAACAAACCTGATTTGAGATATAGTGTGATTTTATTCAATCATTTTCGATCATTTTATTGGGACTACTCTAAACCCTCCAACATATTCAAATTAAACATTATGAATAGTTTAAACAATACTCAGGCACATAGCTACAAAAGCACATTTTATTGTACAAATATAATATTACTACTTCAAATATTACAAATTTTCATTATTGAAGACTTTTGTTGTTGTCTTCAATAATGGAACAAATGTATTGGAACAAATGTATTTACATAAAACTTGTTTTGTCTACACAAACCCCATGTCTTTACAATGATTGATGTCCATTGTCCATATAGTTAAATCCCTTTTGGATTCAGTAAAAGAGATAAAGTATTACTACTACCTTACATACTTTGAATGTCATACATTTGTTTATTATTATTATTATTATTAAGGCATTTGGACAAAAAAAAATACCGATCACATTACTGATCCATTAACACAGCTATAGCTACTGCCAAGAAATGCACAACTACATTGATTTGTTCAACAATATTTTTCAGATATGACAAAAACAGGCAAATCCTCTGCCTACTGGACAGACATCTGCCATAGGTATGCCCAGGGCACCTTCCAGTTCACTACAGGCAAAAGGCCTGGAAGCAAAAAATGGAAGGAGGCCCTGGAGCGAATTCGATGCCTGTCCCCTGCAAAGGGGGAATAAGGTGGACCTGTTTGGAAGGCACATAGTGTGCACTTGTGGGTTCCATAAGGTAGGTATATGATATATATCAAAGGCATGATAAGTCTGTTCTATTTTATGGAGAGTACCCTGATCTATTCTTAAGTGCACAATACTGTAGAATAATTGGCGAAATTATTTAACATGAATAGTATGACCTTCTTTTGTTCCTAATCCTTTTTTCTCGCAGTCAACAGATAAGGCCTTGACTGAGGCGGGGCCTATGGCAGAGGAAAGCAGCAGTTCAGAGAAGGCAGGGACATCACAGGGTGAACAGGGGGTGAAGTGTTCACTGTGTGGTGTGGTTGTGGAGGCAGAGAAGTTCACAGAGCACCTCTCTGACCACCATGTCGAAGAGAGCTGTGACAGCTGTGGGGCCAGGGTCAAGGGGGCACTTGGACTGCTCAAACACATTGAGTCCATTCATTATGGGGCCCTATTGGCTCCAAAAAAAAAAAAAGCCCATCAAAAAATCCCACACCATCTCCATCTCCGTGCCCCTCACCATCTCCACGGCTGGCGCAACCTCCACAGCACTTGCCGTCTTCACTGCCAGCACCAGTGTTTCCAACCCAGCAGCCCACTCCATCTCCGCTGCCCACTCCACCACCACGGCGCACTCCACCACTGCGCTCTCCACCACAACAGCCCACTTCACCATTTCAACGCTCTCCATCTCCGCGGCCAACTCCATGTCTGCTGCCCACTCCACCACCACGGCGCTCTCCACCACATCAGCCCACTCCACCACCACAACGCTGTCCATCTCCGCGGCCCACTGCATCCCCGCGGCCCACTCCATGTCCACTGCCCACTCCATGTCCGCTGCCCACTCCATCTACGCGGCCTACTCCATGTCCGCGGCCCGCTACATGTCCATCTCCACCACGGCACTCTCCACCACGGTGCTCTCCACCACATCAGCCCACTCCACTACCACAACGCTCTCCATCTCTGTGGCCCTCTCCATCCTCATCTCCAGCACCCTCACTGCAACCCACACCATCTCTGCCTCAGGCTGTTACTGATTGGGAGAGCTTTCTTCCCAGTCAGTTCAAGAGAGTCCTTCAGCCAGCAGATTGGGTGTGGATTGCCAAGTGCCTCTATGAGCCCACAGGGCAGCTGAGGCAGAAGATCCAAGGGAACTGGTTTCATCCGCCAATGCTGCCCAAGCCGTCTCCTCCTGAACCCGGGTGGTATTTCCGGCAGAGGATGTTTTTGTGGGCACCTATGAGGATGTGGGGCATTCCTCTTAAATGCCCACAGTGTGGACGGAAGATGCACCATTCAGGGATCTACCCGAAGGTCAGGGAAGTGATCGACATAGACAGCTGCTACTACCTGCTGGGTGGGGACTATCCACGCTGTAGTGCTTGCAAGTTGCCAGTATGCCCGTGGAGCAAGGACATACTTTCACAACTGGATGTGGCACACAGGACCATGTTTCCAGCGGTGCTGACCACTAAACTTGCCCTGGACATGAAATGTGTGACCTTCCTCAGGCCAAGAACCAGCGGCAACAGTTCTTCCTACCTCCAGTCAGCAGTAGAGGAAGTCCACAGTGAGGAGTGGGCACGACGGACCATCCAGTACCTCTCTGACTGTGAGCATTATTTGAAGAAGGTTGCCCTAGTCCAATCTGCTACGGCACCTGCCTTTCCCGCACCTAAACCCTTCAGGCCACTTCCACTCGCCCAGTGGTTTGAGACTGTCCACTCCAACGACATCCTCAGCCATCTGGACGAGATGAAGGGGGTAATTACTTCCACCTATGGCCGAATCCTGAAGATGGATTCTACAAAGAAGGTACAATACATGAATGTTTGAGCATGAGGTTTATTTTCAGCCATTCATGTTAAGTAATTTGAATAGAAATAATTTATATTTTTTCTTTTAAAAACTTTAATAGTTTTTTGGAGGTGGTATATATATATATATATATATATATATATATATATATATATATATATATATATATATATATATATATATATATATTTATATAGTGAAATGCTTCATAACAAAAAGAAGAAAATGTATAATTTTTTATTTTTATTTATTTAACCCTTATTTAACCAGGGAAATCCTTTGAGTACAAGTCTCTTTTGCGAAGGAGCCCTGGCCAAGAATTAAGCCTGTCAGAATGTTTTTATGTTACCATATGTTGTTTTTTCAGATCACTAAAAAGCTGGCTGGTGGAATTGGGGACACGGCTGCATGGATGACCAACATTGGCAATGAGCTCGGCCAGGTTCTCAACAGTGTTCTGACAACCGCTGAAGGCGCAGGACTGGAAGAGCTGTGCCAGGGCGTCGTCAGGCGCTACCAGAATGCTGGCGAACCAGAGCCTGAGGTCATCTATGTTGACCGGGACTGCTGCAGTCAGTCAGGTGAGATTTTCAAATTACTACCATATCAAATGTGCTTTACAATAAATTTTACAAAAGTTAATAGTGGTGTGAAAAGGATCCTCTTTCCCTATTGGTAATGTTAATTAGTATTATTAGTACCAGCAATGCAGTGTAATTGTAATACATTTTAATGACTGAAAAGTATGTTGAAGTAAAATCAGATGCATGCTTTTTTTTTTTTTTTTCTGCACAGGTACACCTGCGGTGCTAAATCTTTTTCGGCCATGGAAGTCTATTGTAAGGCTAGATATCTTCCATTTTATGAGAAGATTCAACTGTGGCCTTACTACAGAGCACCACCCTCTCTATGGTACCTTTTGTTCAAAACTTTCCTCCTGTATCTTTGAGTGGGATCAGGAGGACGTGAAAGAACTTAAAGTGGCCAAGAGAGGGGAGTGGAAGAGCAGCCATGGTGGACAGGCTCCCACTGAGGCACAGCTCATGGCCAGCATTAGCCCAGGTGAACTGGCGAAGCACTGTAGGCGACGGACGCGCAGGGCTGAGGAGATCCAGGCCATGATTTCAGAGCTGCTGGAATCAGTGTGGGAGCTAACTGACACTACAGGGCTTCGCCTTGTTAACCCTGAGAGTATGAGCCATGTGTGGGAGATGCAACAAAAACATCTTGAGTGCATCCAGGACCCTCCACATGTGGAGTTGTACACAAAGACGGGGACACTCCAGAAGGGTGGCAAAGTCCTAAACATTCTTAGGTGTGGCAGGGGGTCATCCTCACTAGAGAGTTTTCACCGCCACCAGTGTGCCTTCATTCCCGGTAAATTCTGAATGTTAAATTGCAGTAGGTTATGTAGATTATTTTATGTTGCTGTTCAATAACTATGTCATTAAATTTGTATGTCATCAGTTTAAAATAATATGCTGTCTGAATCTGTGCATTTTCATTCTTAGGATGGAGATGCAATGCCATGCACACACAAATGTACATGTTAGAGGGGGCCTCGAGATGGAACATGAGCCGGGCAAAAGAAGCTGTATCTGTGGTGGGGGCCTCAAACCTCAGGACATTTGATGTCTGCTTAATGTCTCATTTAAACAACATGAGCCAACGGGTCCTTGGTTGTGCTTTGGTGCCAGAATTCACCCCTCCAGGAAAACCCACTAGTAAGATATCTTGCTGAGCACTGGAGTATTTATCTCTCTTTCTCCTGTGTGTGTGTGTGTGTGTGTGTGTGTGTGTGTGTGTGTGTGTGTGTGTGTGTGTGTGTGTGTGTGTGTGTGTGTGTGTGTGTGTGTGTGTGTGTGTGTGTGTGTGTGTGTGTTTGTGTGTGTTTTGAGTGTGTTGAGTGTGTTGAGTGTGTGTAGGTGTCCTCTCCCCATTAACAATGTGTTAAAAATAATTCCAGGGGAGCGCATTGCTGTGGAGTACTTGTTGGCCCAATCCAATAGAGGCGACCAGTTGATTGCACACCAAAATGACATGTCTGAAGTCCCCCCAGAGGAGCCTGAAGATGAAAGTGAAATTGACACAACTGTATGTCATGCAGCTGACCTTAGGGCTGATGACTCTGACCTTCCAATAGATGACGTAGATGCCCAGATGACTAGTCAGGTGGGTGACACTGGACCCAAATCCACTGATGAGGAGGTATGTGAGGAACAGGATGATGACACTACAAGTCCTAGCACATCAGGCCAGGTAATGTTACTATTCTGTACTATCTTTTACTTTACTAAAAATTAAAAAAGTACAAAACACCTATTGTCAGCCATTTGTAAAGATAAAATATATGCATGTACAATACAAAATAATTACTACAACATCGTATATATTTATTGGACTGGCTTTTTTTCTAAATTTTCAGAGTATACAGTGTGATTCCAGAGGTGTCTTGGGCTGGGAGGCAGTTGATTCCCTGGCAGCCTACCTGGTTGGCCTAAACCGAACAATCACTGCCTTATCATCACAAGAGGAGGACAACATAGTCAAGCTGTACATGGCTCTGCATGCCATGGACAAAGTAACATCAAAATATAGCCAGAGGGTTAAGAAGAAAACTTTGCCAGGACCTTGGAGAGCATCCAGGAAGCGGAGTGGGTCTGCTCCTGGACAGCAGGCAGCAGAGAGGTAATATGACTATTTCAATATTCACTAGTTTCTTACCCAGAATACAATCCAGACTAATTTATCCTTCTTTTCCATAGACTGTTCATGATTCATGGGCAGGCAGCTCAGGACCCTGAAGTTCACAGGGTCTGTGAATGTGTTTGCCTACGGCTTTTCAAAGAGTTTCAGCAAGCACGCAACAGGCCCAAGGACACACAAGGAAAAACTCTGCCAATTCCACAATCTATTGTGGTGGTATACAGCCACTTAAAACAGCTACTGGAGGACAGCAGAGTGGTTCTAGGAAAGACTAACCTGGTTCTGGTCCCCATAAACACCACTACTGTCTCCTCGTGGTGAGTCTTCTTTTGTGCAATACTTTTATACAAATCACAGTAGTATATCAAGATTGTACTTATAATTCCTTCCTGTACACATTTTTTTTTAATTATACTAAGTAAAGACATTGTTTTTTTATCCATTAAAATTGCTAACTTGAAGATGAAGAATGTTTCTCTTGCAGGCTACAAAGAAGACAGAAACGTATGGACAGAGACATGCTGCTGCAGGGTACTGTACTGCCCAAACAATTATATTTGGCAAATGAGTCACTTCCTGAGGTGCGCACACTTCCAGCTGCTCCTGCACAGCATGGGCATGAGGCCATGGTATTTGAGGAGCCAGTAAATCAGGAAGGAGAGGCCTTCATTCGTAAGCGTATCTCCAACAGGTGCCCACTGCCCAACCCTCCTCCTGCCGCACACCCACCAGCACCACACTTTGCATTCTCCACTCTTGGGTCCTACCCACCCTTTCCCAGCTACCCACCAGGTCTACCAGTGCCTCAGTCTACTCAGTTTATGTACCCTCCCCAATTCCAGCCTCCTCCCCAATTCCAGCCTCCTCCCCAATTCCAGCCTCCTCCCCAATTCCAGCCTCCTCCCCAATTCCAGCCACCTCCCCAATTCCAGCCACCTCCCCAATTCCAGCCACCTTCCCAATTTCAGCCACATTCACAGTTCCAACCCCCTTCCCAGTTCCAGTCACCTCCCCAGTTCCAGTCGCCTGATAACCTGACACCACAATCTCAGCCCAGGCAGCGCACCTGGAGAAGGCAGAAAGCTGCCCAAGAGGATGAGGAGCGAGTGGCTAGGGGTGAACCACCACGAAAACGATTAGCCAAGGACATATATCACTATATCTGCAAGCAGTGTGGGCTGGCAAAAAATAAGACAACTGGCCACACTCAGCTGAAGGGCCGGTGGTATTGTCCTGCCTCAGGCCTCTCTATTGCACAGTGGAGGGAGAATGTACAGGGAGGTCTTTAAATTGTTTTAATTGGTGTATATAGTAGTAATGTACATAGTTTTTATAGGTTTTAATATATCGTTGTTTGTTAATTGTTTGCTGTGCTGTATTTGCATTTTGTTTTTAGTTGCTGTGTTTGCAGTGCTTGTGCTGTAATAGCACAACTCTTGTGGTGTAATAGTAACACATCCATCCTTTGGGTGGAAGATTCCAGGTGCAAGTCCTGGCAAGAGTGTGTGGTGTATTTGTCAGTCAGATCAGTATTTTTATTATATGTTTTATTATATATATTTTTAATATTATTAAAATATAATTCAAAACCTTTATTTTATAAAGTTTTTTTATAAAAACCTTTTTAAGTGTGCATGAATTATGACTGATATTATTTTCTTCTTCCTTTCTCCTCCTTTTTCCTTTTCCCCCTTTCCCCTCTCTTTTCCCCTCCTTTCCCCCTAGCAAGTCCCAAACTATTTCCTAACAACTCCTAACAAGACCTAACAAAGTCCTAACAAGTCCTAACAAGACCGAACAAAGTCCTAACAGTTCCTAACAGCTCCTAACAGAATCCAAACAATGTCCTAACAGCGGGGCAAAAGAGCCAATCATATTCTTCGAAACAGTTGCCGCTTCAAGGGGGGCAAAAGAGCCAATCATATGCGTCGAAACAGGGCCCCTTGTGCACAGCGTTCTCATTGGTTGACTGTTTGATTGACAGAGACGATACAGTAGTTACAGTTCATTCTGAGTAACCTTATTTACCGTCAACGAATTTATCTCTTGACACTAAAAGTAAGTAAAACTTAATAAAATAAAGTAAATCACTGAAGTGAAATCGTAAAAGTATGTTTGTTTGTAAATATTTCTGCTGTGACAAACATTTTTCGTGAAGTTTGATAAGAAGGTCACTGACCTCAAGAGATAACACTGATTGCTATGTTAATTAGCTAACGTTAACTTTCTTTACTGAACATTTTTAAGTGTCTTTTGCGTTTCTGTCTTGTTTCCCTCAAATTACACTAGAACAGAAATGCTCGATTTTGTGTCTCTGTCAAGTGTTTAACGTTATGTCGCTCATAAGTTTGAAAAGACGGTTAGAAAACCTTAAAGGATAACGCTGATCGCTATGCTAATTATTATTTAATATGACATTATTTTTAACAAAATATAGACCCGTTAAACTGTCAAATGCTGTTGTAACCACAAACCACAAGTTAGAAATTAGTAGTGTATTTACTGTTATCCTATGATATGTTTTATTATATTTATTTCTACATTTAAATTATAAGGGTTGTTTATTGTACTGAGCAAGACCACCATGTGCTGTAAACATCTTGTTTTATGTTTTTTCTTTGACAGTTTGAGGACCAATGGTTTAAACACCCATTATTACAGTGTAGTAGAGTATTAAATTATTTATTTATTCCATAAAAATAAATATTTCATAACATCAATGAAGAAACAGGATTAATTTGTGTTCTATTGCATTTCAGCTCATTTCTCATTCAATTTTAGATACCCATTGTTTCCAAAGAGACTGCAATAAAGTGTGTGTGTAGAGAGAATAAGAGTGAGTGAAAGAGTAAGTATGGTCATTTCTTAACTACCACGAAGAAACAGGATTTGCTTGTGTTGTGATTTCAGTTCTCATACAATTTCAATTTGAAAGATAACAGTCACTGTTTTCAAAGAGTGAGTGAGTGAGAATGTGTGTGAGAGAGAGAGAAAGACATTGTGAGTGAGAGAGCATTATTTTTTTTTTTACATTTCTTTCATCACTTAACTGTTTTGATAACATTTTAATAACCGCCAACCATCAGTGTGAGTTCATGCCATCTGATGAGATCCGAACTATTTCACATTAACTTAAGACTTGAAATATTCCAGACCAGGGGCCGTATTCACAAAGAATTTTAAGGCTAAAAGTAGCTCCTAACTGGCGAATTTAGGAGCAACTCCTAAAAATAATGGGCGTGTCACTCCTAACTTTAGGACTCCTAATTTTTTTCACTAAGAGTAATTCACAAAGCATTTTAGCCCTAAAAGTAGCACCTAAGTCTGGGACAGCTTAAAAGAAGTCGAGAGGACTCCTAACTCACTAAGACCTATTCACAAAGGATTGTAGCGCATACCAGCGCCTCTCGCAGTCGTCCGGGCTCCGCGACACAAGCGGGAATGCTGCATTGATCTGCAAACAAATCATCTTCCATGTCTCACGCTTAGTTTTGCTTCAAATCCCAGTGCCGAATTTTACTTTTATTATATTTTTTTCATTTTTTCTAGCACCAACTGGGCCAGCAGCAGTAACTGATCCTGCGTCCAATTGGGCTTTCTTTTCCATTTTGGTGAGTTCATAATCCACCGTCATTCAACTATTGCTACATTACTTCAATAGGAGCAACATGTCCTTGCTTTAAATAGTCCGGTGAGGCTAAACGAATGTGAATTAACCAGTGTTAATGCAAGTGTCGTTTTTTCATTATTAGGCAAGTTAAGGTTTTTATTAGGGCGCACCATTCACAAATAGCACCTAAAAATGCAAGGCGCGCCGCATTCTCCCGGTGGTTGCGCTCCGGTTGGTTCTAGTCACACGCACCGCTCTATACGGAGGGGCTTGGAAAAAACGGGCACACATACAGTATCGCGTGCTGAAATTGAGCGCGCATAAGACGCGATAAGTGAACACTGCATGCCCTTAGGCTACGTACCTTGAATAATTTCATTCATGACTTCTCTCTCTGCCTTTTTAGAATTACACTTCACTGGGGCCTGCACAAATATGTCATTATATAGCCTATGCATTTCGATGATATTACTTTTTTATTATTATTATTTTGTGTAGGACACAGACATATTTAGATGTCGTAATTCCATGATTTGTTGCTGTGTTATGTTCCACATGATGGCCCTGTCATCTAACAACCAATCATCGTGATTATTGCGAGGAAGCTCGTGCATGAAAATTGACGTCATCCATAGCAACGAAGACTCACTCTTAGTTTAGGAGTTGTGATTTTTCCTTACTAAGAGTAGGTCTGAAAGGCGTTGTGAATAACTTTTAAGAGAAAACTCCTAGCTAAAATATTTTAGTGCGATTTAGGAGTACTCCTGGTGGTAAGATAAAATTCTTTGTGAATACGGCCCCAGAGTAAATTGAGACCTGAAAAAAATACAACCTTATATTCATTCTGGACTGGCGTCATGATGCTGTTTGCCCAGGGGAAATATAAATTTTCCACTGGCCAGAGACCTGGGAGCAGACGTTGGAAGGCAGTCTTAGAGAGGATAAAGAATTGTCCCCTGACCCCTGCATATGGCCTAACAGTCAGAAAAAAAGATATTTTTGGGAAAAAGATCCCCTGCAAATGTGGCTACCATGATGTAAGTAATGTCATTGAATCCTTAAACATATGATGTGAGACAAAGATGCTGACAAATGCTTCCTCTACAGCTGTTCCTCATGGCTGGTTCTTCGTTGTATGTGCTTGATTCTCCAAACCACTGTTTTGATGCAGAGTTTTGTGTGATTTAACATATACAAGATATAGAGAGTAAATACAAAATGTTGTTTCCCCCAGTCAGGACAGCAGACAGGGACCACAGCAGGTCCACAGCAGACAGGGACCACAGCAGGTCCACAGCAGACAGGGACCAGAGCAGGTCCACAGCAGACAGGGACCACAGCAGGTCCACAGCAGACAGGGACCAGAGCAGGTCCACAGCAGACAGGGACCACAGCAGGTCCACAGCAGACAGGGACCAGAGCAGGTCCACAGCAGACAGTGACCAGAGCAGGTCCACAGCAGACAGGGACCGCAGCAGGTCCACAGCAGACAGGGACCGCAGCAGGTCCACAGCAGACAGGGACCAGAGCAGGTCCACAGCAGACAGGGAGCAGTGACAATTCTATAACATGCTCCCTTTGTGCTCAGGAAGTGCTCTCTGAACAGTTTACTCAGCACCTGTCAGACTTCCATGTCCAGGAGCAGTGTGAGCACTGCGGCACAAAGGCCATGGGTGCTGTCAGGCTTTCAGAGCACCTTGAGAAATGTCATGTCTTAAAATCTCCCAGAGACCTCCCAAACATTTCTTCTCTAACCTCTTCAACCCGTCCCTCCACTACCCCAGCCCAAGAGATGACACCGACACCAATCGTCTCTCCCCGAGATGCTCCAGTTCCAGTCTGCCTCACAGCCCAGGAGACGACACCAACAATCTGTCTCCAAGTTGCTCCAGCTCCTACCTCTTCCACACTATCTGAGATGCCAGCAGCGACTCAGAGTGGCACACCACTTCTTCCTTCTCCTGCTTCTGCTCCTCCTTCAGCAGCACCAGGGCTCCCAGTATCTCTGCGCTTTCCAGAGGTAAGCCGGGCCAGGTTTTTACCAAAGCCGTTCCTCCGGGTCATCAAGCCAGGTGATCGGGAGTGGATTGCCCACATCCTCTATGACGCGAGTGGGCAGCTGAGACAGAATGTCAGGGAGAATTGGCACCACCCCCCAAGCCCAATCAGATCTGTGGCACCTCCAAACCCACATGATTACTTTCGACAGAGGATGTTCCTGTGGGCACCAATGCGCATGTGGGGCATCCCTCTGAAATGCACTCAGTGCAACCGAAAGATGCACCACTCTGGCATTTACACCAAGGTCAGAGAGGTCATTGATGTGGATAGCAAATACTATTTAATAGGGGGAGATTACCCAAGGTGCAGCCTGTGCAAACAACCTGTCTGTCCTTGGAGTAGTGACATTTTAAAGCAGCTTGACCCCTCTAACCGCAACAAATTCCCTGCTGTGTTGACTACACATTTGGCACTGGACAGAAAATGTGTGACTCTTTTGCGTCCTAGAACAGCAGGGAATAGCTCCAGTTACTTGCAGCAGGCCTTTCAAGAGGCACACAGTGAGGAGTGGGCTAGGAGATCCTGTGAATATTTCACAGATTGTGAAATTCACAAGAGATCCTGCTTGAAGCAGTCCCAGGCTGTTTATCCCCCACCACCACCCTTCTCTCCCTTGCCCCTGGCCCAGTGGTTCGAGACAGTGCATGCCAACGATGTTGTCGGTCACCTTGATGAACTCAAAGGTGTCATCACTTCAACATTTGGCCGAATTCTGAAGCTCGATTCCACTAAGAAGGTAATAGTAAACCTATATAAGCTTGAGCTCATTTTGTTCTTTTACGGTTTAAAAAGAATACATGTGCTAATGATTTATATACTTTTGTTAAAACAGGTGACCAAAAAACTGGCTGGGGGATTGAGAACACGGCAACATGGATGTCCAATGTGGGGAACGAGTATGGTCAAGTCCTCAACTCTGTCCTCACAACTGGCGAGGGGGCTGGGCTAGATGACCTGTGCCAAGGGATCGTCCAACGGTACAGAGATGCTGGTGAGCCACAGCCAGATGCCATCTATGTTGACAGAGACTGTTGCAGTGACAGAGGTGGGTTACCTGTAATTTGTGTTAATTTTGTTTTTGTGCCAAATTAAGGCAGTTGGCAGATTTACAAATTACAACAATATTATGTCAACATTCAATAGCAAAATATACCATATATCATATGACGTGAAGATAGCCTGTATGTGTTACACTATTGTGTTAAAAATAACTAAAGTACCTAATTATGCTACATATTTATTTTGTATGAACTAGCATGTTAGTTACTTATGAATTAAAAAGTCCCATTGTATCAGAACTGCACAAGCTCAAACAAAGCGCTCACAAAGAGAAGATAATTGTAAAATCAAAATTGACGGGCTAAGTTTAAATTTTGTTCTTGGTTGTGTTTTTTTCTGTCAAAATGTCAGAAAGCATTTTTGTAATATCCATCCGTGTTTTTAAAATTTGTTAAATGACAGACGTTTTACTATTAACACAGCCCCATGTCGGATTCATCTAAACTTATACTTGATATTCTGTTTAGAATAAGTGATTCATTTTGCTATTATTGGTCCTGTGACAGGACTCCTGTCTATTCATTGTCAATCGTTTTCAATAAGTATGTATTAGCTAACGTTTATTCAGCTATTGCGTGTCCTGTTTATAATGTGCAATGTTCAAATGCAAAGACATTTGAAATGCAAAGACATCTGTTTGTTGTAGTTTTTACTGTTTTCTAGGGCTTTATTAATTTTAGACTAGTTGACCAGCACACATTATATGCAATGCAAGTTCAATTTTAAAAATATAATTATGGAGATAAGCATGTGTTTGTGACTGATACTACTCTAAGATAATGATTTATTCATTATCTTGTGAATTTACACAGGAGTGAGCCCAGTTCTCCATTGGTTTCGGCCATGGACGTCCACTGTGCGGTTGGATGTGTTCCACTTTATGAGGCGATTCACCAACGGTCTCACCACAGAACACCATCCACTGTACGGTACGTTCTGTTCCAAACTGTCCAGTTGTATTTTTGAGTGGGATTACCAGGACATCTGTAATCTGAAAGAGGCGAAGCGGTCAGAGCTGAGGCAAAAGCATCAGGGCCACGAGCCAACAGATGCCCAGGTGTTGGCGAGCATTAGCTCTAAAGAGCTAGCCAAGCACTGCCGCAGGAAAACCCGGGGAGTGGAGGAGACCCGTGCCCTCATCAAAAGTCTTCTGGACTCCATGTGGCACCTTGTGGACGGCACTGGGCTGCACCTTATTAACCACGAGCGAATGTCTAAAGTGTGGGAGGTACAGCAAAAGCACCTTGCCTGCATCCAGGATCCACCAGGTGTACAACTTTACACAAACATTGGGTCAGGGGTGGAGAAAGGAGACAAGACACTGGATGTGCTAAGGTGCAGCAGAGGGTCCTCCTCTCTGGAAAGCTTTCACAAGCACCAGTGTGCTTTCATCCCAGGCATGTTAAAACCTCACACACAAATGGTATATTTTGCTATTAATAGTGTTGTAATTTGTTGTAATCAGTGATCCTGTTTTTTGTCTCATCAGGGTGGAGATGCAATGCATTGCACACTCAGATGTACATGCTTGAGGGTCTGTCTAGGTGGAATCTAAACCGGTCAGCGCAAGCACTTTCAATGACTGAGACATCGAGGACAAAGCTCTATAACATCCGTTTGATGTCCAATGTGAATGCGCTCAGCAACAAAGTGTTGGGAAAACCTATTCTTCCAGAGTTTGTCCCGCCTGGGAAACCCACCGGTAAGAAAAGTCTTCTGTTGATGATGATCAGACCTATACTGTGACATGGTAGGCAAATAAACAATTTTTCCCTTGGTGAATACTTATTGCAGGAGAGCGTATTGCTGTTGAATATCTTCTGGCACAGTCCAACAGAGGAGATCTTCTTAGCCAGCAGATTGGTATTGGTGACATCCTGCCTGAGATCTTGGATGAAGACCTCGAGGACGAATGTCCTGATGTGACCGTACCACAGGCTCATGACCTCACATTGCAGGTAAAATTATGCCTGTCAACAGTATATTAGACATCAAAAAAAAAAAAAATTGGAAAACTAATAAACAGTTCGTTTTTAATGTAGAACAGACACACAAAAAAACTTTAAAAGATTATTTATTCTTTATTTTGTGTATACTTTTATTAGTCACCTCAGAAATTTGGAAGCAGTGGCCCTAGGCCCGGTCCAGATTCCAGGTCCCCATTGGAGGAGAGTGATGTCTCTGCTGAACCTGTCTACTCCCCATTGGAGGAGAGTGTTGCCTCTGCTGGACCTGTCTACTCCCCATTGGAGGAGAGAGATGCCTCTGCAAGTCCCGTCCACTCCCCAGTTGAGAGTGATACCTCTACCAGGCCTGTCCTCACCCCATTTGAGGAGAGTGGGCTTGACACTCTAGCTACGGTAAAGTGGATAATGTTTCACCATTAGAAATGTGGGCTTCTTTATATTTGCTCTTGTTTACCACCGGGTTTATTGGTTCAATTCTTGTAACAGGACACTACGTGTGATGCCAGAGGGATTCCTGGATGGGAGGCAGTTGATGCCTTGGCAGGTTATCTGGTTGGGCTCAACAGGACTATAACTGCACTCTCCAATGCTGAAGTGGCAGAGATTTTGCAGTTATACTCAAATCTAAGTGTCTTCGACCAGACCCCCACCAGATACACCCTCAAGAGCAAAAAAACAACTTTGCCAGGACCTTGGAGGGCTTCAAGAAAGCGCAGTGGCTCTGCTCCAGGCCAGCAAGCAGCTGAGAGGTATCTACATCTCATATCGCTGTATTCTTTAGTTTTTGTATCAATATATTTATGTCAATATGTGAACATGCATATACAAAGAGCACTATGTGATCTGGTCATCTATTTACAGATTGTTCATGGTCCATGGCCAGGCTGCTCACAGACCAGACCATAACAGAGTTTCAGAGTGTGTTGCTCTCAAGCTGTACAAAGAGTACAAGGAAGCCAGAAACCGACCAAAGGATAATAAAGGGAGGACATTTGCCATACCCCAGTCCATTGTCATGGCATACTCACACATCAAACAGCTACTTGAGGACAGCAGAGAGATAATGGACAGGAGTGACCTGGTACTGGTTAACATTAATAACACCACTGTGTCCTCCTGGTGAGTTCATCTTTAATATCTTTATAAATTGCTTGAATTGCATATTTGAACAACATTTTTTTAACAATTAACACACTGACAAATGTACTCTTGTGTGTGTTTTGTTTTCTGTCTCTGCAGGCTGCATGATAGGCAAAAGAAAACTGAGCGGGATTCTTTGCTTCAGGGCGTGAAACTTCCGCAACAGATTTCCGTGGCAAAAACATCCCTCCTGGTGGTTCGTGACCTGCCACCACAGCCAGTGCAGCATGGACACACACTGTTGGAGTTTCAGGAGCCTGAGAACCGTGAGGGTGAAGCAAAAATCCGCCGGAGAGAAAGTTCCAGAACACCCGCTATTACACACACAGGTGGGGAAGACGCAGCTATTGCTAAACAAGATGCTGCTTCCTCTCAAATCAGCTGTATGGAGGGCTGGTCCTCTGCCTACCAGCCATTCCCAACACACTACCAGAATTGGCCTTCTTACCAGGCACCCCTGGCACACTCTCACGTTTGGCCTGCAACCCACCCACCATCCTCAGCATCCTCCCAGGGCTGGTCTGCAACCCACCCACCACCCTCTGCATCCACCCAGGGCTGGTCCTCCAACCAAGACTGGTCTGCAACCCACCCACCACCCGCAGCATCCACTCAGGGCTGGCCTGCAACCCACCCACCACCCGCAGCATCCACTCAGGGCTGGCCTGCAACCCACCCACCACCCTCTGCATCCACCCAGGGCTGGTCCTCCAACCAAGACTGGTCTGCAACCCACCCACCACCCTCTGCATCCACCCAGGGCTGGCCTGCAACCCACCCACCACCCGCAGCATCCACTCAGGGTTGGCCTGCAACCCACCCACCACCCGCAGCATCCACTCAGGGTTGGCCTGCAACCCACCCACCACCCGCAGCATCCACTCAGGGTTGGCCTGCAACCCACCCACCACCCTCTGCATCCTCCCAGGGCTGGTCTGCAACCCACCCACCACCCGCAGCATCCACTCAGGGTTGGCCTGCAACCCACCCACCACCCTCTGCATCCAACCAGGGCTGGCCTGCAACCCACCCACCACCCGCAGCATCCACTCAGGGCTGGTCATCCACCTCCTACTGTCCTGACCAACCTGGCTTCCCTCACCAAGGACTAGATCCCTTCAATCGCCAGCGTGAATGGCGATTACGCAAGGCAGCCCTTGAGAACCAGGAGCGAGTGAGAAAAGGTGTGTCCCCAAAAAGGAGAAAAGCAAAAGAGAGCTACCACTATGAGTGTAAACAGTGTGGTCAGCCTAAATCAAAACAAACTGGACACTCACAGCTACGTGGAAAATGGTACTGCCCTGCATCTGGACAGACAATTGAGGAGTGGAAAAGCTCTTTGTAAAAACATTCCTTTTTATTAATATTTTTAATAATACTTTTTTTATTATTATTATTAAAATGTTCACATTCACTGTTCAAACCATTTGTAAAGAAAAAAACAACAAAGAAAATTAAGTTAAAAAAGGATATTTGCTGTTGCAAATAGAAAAAATAATTAGTTGCTGTTGCAACTATTAAAAAAAAAAAGAAAAAAAAAAAACCCAACAAAAAAAAAAAACACAACTCTTGTGGTGTAATAGTAACACGTCCATCCATTGGGTGGGAGACTCCAGGTGCAAATCCTGGCAAGAGTGTGCAACTTGTTGGCCCAATCAGTAATTAATAAAAAAATAATTTATGACATAATTTAATCTGCATTTTCTCCTTCTTTTCTTATTATTACTAGATGTACCAGCAGTCATAATTATTATCATAACATTTTTTTTTATTAACAAAGTATTATTATTCAATACAATCCTATTTGTATCAGATTTTAAGATATATTTGATAGATTCATAGCAATTTCTAATAGTGTACGTTTATTGAGACGTTCCAATAGCTGGATAAGCTGCCCAGGAGGATGAGGAGCTAGTGTCAAAGGGGGAACCGCCACGGAAGAGGCTGACAAAGGAAAAGTACAATACACCTGCAAGGTGTGTGGCCAGGTCCGCCAGGACAAAAATAAAAGGACTGCACACACCCAGCTGTAGGAGCGGTGGTACTGCCCAGCATCAGGACTGACCCTGGATGTCTGGAGGAAGAGTCTATAGTTGCTGTCACTATTACTTGTCTCTCTCTGTCATTTGTCTTTCTGTTACAATAAAGTTTAATCATTTTATTGGAGCCAAACACAGCCTTTACGTTTTTATTTAATTTCCTCTTGAATACCGGGACAGAGAGTGTCATCCATTGAATGTAATTCTTAAAACTAAAGCCAGAATTACTTGCAGAATCATTTTACATTTATTCACAAAACCCAACACTATGTCCATTTTTGGAATATGTTTTATTCACTTGTGCTGCACAGATGTAGTCTTTCAAATAATTGAGTTTACCAAAAAAGAGGAGGGGAAACATTGAAAGAGTTATTTACATTTACAGTTACACACTGTTAATAATGTTATAGCTTTAAATGTAGCATGTGACATTTTGAGTTAATTATTTGAATATTGATTTGTTTACATCACAAAATATGTTTACTTACAAGATAATTTGCTTTAAATGCATTCGTGTGCATAATTGCATAATCACAGGGTTATTACTGTTGTGAATTATATGTAAAATAATTCCTGTGTTAAATAAATGACTACGTTACCCAAAATGCATTGCCTGTAGCACTTCCGGAATGCGCTAGAGAACAAGCGTAGGTTCGAATCCCGCACAAGACATAAATTTAAAGTTATAATAAACATTGAAATAAGTGGATAACTATGTGTAAACAATGTTGAGAAGATAAGAGAGTAAATAAAAATTGATGTTGTGTACGTTTTCCTC
This sequence comes from Hybognathus amarus, assembly GCA_030378365.1. NCBI lineage: Eukaryota > Metazoa > Chordata > Actinopteri > Cypriniformes > Leuciscidae > Hybognathus > Hybognathus amarus. The sequence continues at coordinate 790 of JAQIUQ010001132.1, read as the reverse complement.
CTTTTTTTCTCCTTTTCTTTTTCTCTCTTTCCCCCTCTTTCCTCCCTCTTTTCTTTCTCCCCCCCCCCCGGAGCAGTCCTTTTTGCCCCTTTTCTGGCCGAGAGGTTAAGGCGATGGACTAGAAATCCATTGGGGTCTCCCCGCGCAGGTTCGAATCCTGCCGACTACGTTTGATGGCATGCGCCTGCTTTAGGCTGTAACCTTCTGGAGGCCTTGCTAAAACTTTAGGAAAAGAAAAAAAGTAAATGTGACAATATTACCCTTGAAAAGAGTTATGTTGGCAAGTAATAGTTTTGACTGCAAGCTAAAGATGACAAGGGCCCTTTTGTACTCAGGCACACGCCAGAGGAGACCGGTAGCTCGCCGTGATCGTATAGTGGTTAGTACTCTGCGTTGTGGCCGCAGCAACCCGGTTCGAATCCGGGTCACGGCAACTTTTCGATGGCTTTGAAATTGAGCTCCACGTTACCACCTCTCCTCACCTCATCCTTCAGACCACCTTTTTGTTGTTGCACGTGCGTCCTTGGTTCAAGTCCCTGTTCGGGCGTTCAAGGCTCTTTTTTTCATTTCAGCTGATACGATTCATTTTTCTGAGGGTTCCCACGCAACACGCACACGTCTCGAGCAAGAGCCCGGATAGCTCAGTCGGTAGAGCATCAGACTTTTAATCTGAGGGTCCAGGGTCATTTGCAACCGAGAAGTCCAGATTGTCTTTTGTGCCAAGATCTTCTACATCTGAAAAGGTTACACAACTACTCTTAGAAACCACAGGTTAGGCACTGCTGGGATT
>JAQIUQ010001131.1:70000-74979 GCA_030378365.1 Hybognathus amarus | reverse complement strand
AGCCGGGCTGAAGCTGGTACCCGGGCGTGGCAGGGCGGCTCGTCAGCGCCCCTGGAATGGGGTCCGAACACCTGGTCCATAACTCAAACACACTTGCATGTAATAATATGAAACTCGGTACACATGTCGATAGCAGAATTTCATCTATACCTCGCGTTCTTACTTTTTACCCCAGCCCAACAGGAAGTCGGCTATTGAGGTTTTTTTGTAAAACACACGCAATGAACTTTTAAATACTCCTCCTAGAGCTCTGATCCAAATTCGACGAAACTCGGTCAGCGTAGAAGTCAAGACATTGAGGATGAAAGTTTGTGTGGGGATTTTTGATATCTCGAACGGTTTGGCCGTGGCGAGGAAATCGAAACTATGGCGAGAAACGTGAAACAGGAAGTGTGTCATAACTTCAGCATACATTAACTGATCTGGATGAAACTTCAGCAGTGCGTTCGCTGAAGAGGACGATCACATGGATGTGACTATTGTGAGTCAAAGTTATAGCGCCACCAACTGGCAGCAGGAAGTGTGTCACTTTCAAAATGCTTTGAAATCACCCTCTTATTTTTACCCGATTTGCTTCAAACTTCATCTGTATAATGTAAATACACGGCAGATGAAGACCTATGAATGGATTCTTGATATCTTTGAAACTGTTGCCGTGGCGACGCATCAAACTTTACCATTCTTTTAGGATGCATTCTTTTAGGGATTCGAACATTTGTCCATAAATCAAACACACGTGCATGGATTAATATGAAACTCGGTACACTCATAGATCACATCAGGCCAAACAACTTTCGTGCTCTAAGTTTTACGACAGTTCAAACGGAAGTCGGGAATTATGTTTTTTTTTTTTAAATAATTGTCCTAGAAAAACATCAAATTACAACCCATGCTGTTACCAATCACCACCAAACTCGGTGTGCATGAAGTCAAGACATTGAGGATGCTATATTCCGGACGGATTTGTGATATCTCGAACGGTTTGGCCGTGGCGGATTTTTTTGACTAAAAAAGGACACATAAAGTGTGTTATAACTTGGTTAGTTTTACTGACAGTTACAAAACTTGCCGTGTATATTGTTCTATTCAAGCCAAACAACTTTCTAATTAACAATAATAAGCTCAAACCCACAGAAAGTCAGATATTGTAGTTTGAATATGATCATGCTCTTTCTGAGCCTAGGCCTGTCACACAGTCTGTGTGTGTGTGTGATTTGAGTCTTTTGACACACAGTCTCTGTGTGTGTGTGTAGGGGGAGGGGGCTTAATCATTTCACTGTGTGTCTGGCCTGCTAAAGTAAATACATTTCTTAAGCCTGGTATTTTTTAAATAAGTTTTTATTTTTATTTTTTTATAAGTAAAGGCATATAACCTGTTTAATTGTAGTGCATTGACAATAGTTTTATATAATTAGTGTATTAATTAAATTAACTTGGTCCATAAATCAAAAAAGTAAGTAAATAAATCAAAAAGGAAGTGTGTTAAAACTTCTGCATACATTAACTGATCTTGATGAAACTTCAGCAGTGTGTTCGTTGTAAGAGGTCGATCACATGGATGTGAGTCAAATATATAGCGCCACCAACTGGCAGCAGAAAGTGTTTCACTTTCAAAATGCTTTGAAATCGCACTCTTACTTTTACCCGATTTGCTTCAAACTTCATGTGTATAATGTAAACACACGCCAGATGAAGAGCTGTGAAAGCATTATTCAATATCTAAGATAATGTTGCCATAGCAACGCATCAAACTTTAACATTCCTTTTTTTTGATGATTTTGAGACTCTTAGCGGCTTTTGGGGCCCTTAACGGGTTTGAAAACTCTTGAAACTTTGCACACAGGTCAGATCCCACAGCCATCAGAGCCGGGCTGAAGATGGTACCCGGGTGTGGCAAGGGGGCTAGACAGCACCCCCTGGAACGGGGTCCAAAAACTTGGTCCATAAATCAAACACGCTTGCATGTAATAATATGAAACTCAGTACACATGTTGATCTCATCGTTTCATATATTCATATATTCTCCTCAAGCCGGACAACTTTCTAATTTACACTCATGAGCTAGGACCCACAGAAAGTCAGATATTTTGGTTTGAAAATGTTGAGTGTCTCTCTGAGCCTACACTTCTGTATGGCAAGCCCTTTTAACATTTAAAAGCTAAGTTTGACTATTCGTAATTAACATTGTAGATATCAACAACGTCTTTCTAGTCCGTAATTACATTTTGGATAGTTTGTATTATCATTTAAGATATCTGTAACGTAATTGTGACTAGTCGAAACGACAGATAGAGTATGGCAAGCCGTTTTAACATTTAATCATTTTAACCTACTAGTCTCTATTTTCATGCTACTAGTACTTATTTTTTAGATACTAGTATCTATTCCATTAAGTACTAGTACTTATTCATTAGCTACTAGTGCTTATTCTTTAGATACTAGTGCCTTTTCTTTAGATACTAGTGTTTATTCTTTAGGTACTAGTACCTTTTTAAAGATACTAGTACTTATTCATTAGAAACTAGTCCTTATTTATTAGATACTAGTACTTATTCATTAGATGCTAGTCCTTATTCATTACATACCAATGCTTATTAATTAGTTACTAGTACTTATTCATTAGATACTAGTACCTATTAAATAGATACTAGTACTTATTCATTAGACACTAGTACTTATTTCAATGGTGACTAGTAACTATTCTTTTGTTACTAGTCACATTTTTTCCATTGACTTCTATGGTGATCTGTCATTCAGATATCAACTATTCAGTTCTGACTAGTATGTTAGTATGTATTCCAATTGTGGAATACATACTAGTATGTATTCCAAAAGCAGGGGTTACGTCTTTGCACGTCGTGCAGAATAACCCTAAAGGCACCAAGGTGGCGGTGCCACCGGCTTTATATATATATATATTATTAGGGTGTAACGATAGCACAAAACTGACGGTTCGGTTTTCCCACGGTTTTGACGTCTCGGTTCGGTTCGATTCGGTTCGGTTTAGAAAGCTAAAATGGCTTTTTTTTTAAACAGTGGTTTAATGAAAAAAAAGGTCTTTGTCTTTAAATTAATTCAGTTACAATTAAACATTTCACAAGGATTAAAAAAAATCTGCTAATGCTGTGAACTATGTTGAAGGCTGCACATTACTATAACATTAAATGTTGTAGCCTAGACTTTTAACCTAAATTCAGATGCCATTTATTTTTTAGATATAATAATCAACACACAACACGTTGTATGAAAACATGTAAACTGAACATAAGGCAGTTTTTACATTAACTTGTGTTTTTTTACTCTAATAATTTACACAGTTGTCATTTTCATGAAAGATATTTTAAACATAAATTAAATAATCAAGATATCATTAACAGGTTAAGTAAAATATAATATACAGGCTAACATAGTGCATTTATTTAGTGCAAAGGTTCATTTATAGGAAGTTGTGGACACTGAATCACTTGCCTGTTGAGGTAAATATAATGCTATAGTGAGCTTTGCTGTTTTATTGACGTCTTTCCGCGGCTGAAACACTGATTGAGCGATTACACGAGTTATGATGCCTTTCAGTAAGTATACTGTATCTTTCAACATACCTTCAGGTGTCTTTTCTGTAACTGAGGAAGAGATGATCGCGTTTACTCGCGCGCCGCGCTGCCGCTTTAAATGAGGAGCCTAGTAAGCGATCTGTCACGTCACATCAAAGAGCGCCAAAAACGCCATTATTGTTTTAATTTCGTGATCAAATAGACAGAATTGGAAAGATTACACCTTGCTTATTATCGAAAGTAACAAAACACAGAGCTTGTTATTTGGTGTTAATGGTGGTTAGGCTACAAAACTGAATTCGTTGTGTACTGTTTACATAAGACATGAGGTCCATTGAGCCGGGCTGGGCGGGGCCGGGGTAGCAGGGGGCGGGGCGGGGGCGTGTTCGGTCTCGCAATGACAGTATCGCGACTTCGAATCGCGAGTTCAGTATTCGGTTTTTCGGTTTGGTTCCAAACGTCACACTGTATATATATATATACATACACACACACACACACACACACACACACACACACACACACACACACACACACACACAATATAGCTGCGAGCAGCGACCTAGGGCCAAAGCCGGTGGTACGCCATCCCGGTGCCTTTAGGTAACTAAAGGCACCGGGATTGCGGTGCCACCGGCTTGGGCCCGCAATCGCTGCTCGCAGCTATATTTATATATATTATATTTTAGGGTCCAAGCCTGAAAGGGCGCAAGCCCTATTGTTTTCCTTCCGATTATTTTTTTTTTTTTTTTTTATTATTTTTTTTTTTTTTTTTTTTTTGCTAGCGACTATTCGGGCACTTTTGGGGCCCTTAACATGCTCGAAAACTCTTGAAACTTTGCACACGGGTCAGAACCCGCGTGCCATCAGAGCCGGGCTGAAGCTGGTACCCGGGCGTGGCAGGGCGGCTCGTCAGCGCCCCCTGGAATGGGGTCCGAACACCTGGTCCATAACTCAAACACACTTGCATGTAATAATATGAAACTCGGTACACATGTCGATAGCAGAATTTCATCTATACCTCGCGTTCTTACTTTTTACCCCAGCCCAACAGGAAGTCGGCTATTGAGGTTTTTTTGTAAAACACACGCAATGAACTTTTAAATACTCCTCCTAGAGCTCTGATCCAAATTCGACGAAACTCGGTCAGCGTGAAGTCAAGACATTGAGGATGAAAGTTTGTGTGGGGATTTTTCGATATCTCTGAACGGTTTGGCCGTGGCGAGGAAACGAAATTATGGCGAGAAACGTGAAACAGGAAGTGTGTCATAACTTCAGCATACATTAACTGATCTGGATGAAACTTCAGCAGTGCGTTCGCTGTAAGAGGACGATCACATGGATGTGACTATTGTGAGTCAAAGTTATAGCGCCACCAACTGGCAGCAGGAAGTGTGTCACTTTCAAAATGCTTTGAAATCACCCTCT
>JAQIUQ010001131.1:0-65000 GCA_030378365.1 Hybognathus amarus | reverse complement strand
GCCACCGGCTTGGGCCCGAATCGCTGCTCGCAGCTATATTTATATATATATATTTCTAGATTGTTTTTTGATGGTTTAATTCAACTTAAATAATCAAAAGGCATGCCTTGTGAATTGAATTCTTAACTTTAAAAACTCAATAATTTATTAAAATGTTTTAAATAATAGGCCCCTATGATTTCTTTTGCCAGACATTCTGTTGTCTGTTGTTGTTTTTTTTCTGGATTTATCAAATAAAAACATAAAATTTAACAATTAGGTTAAAGTCTTCTAAAATGTATTAAAATTAAATGTGAACAATTCATTTTATAACATAACCAGTGGTGGATAAAAGGTTTAGGCTACTGTTAAAATTAAAACATGGAGGAAAAAATATAATTATTATTATCATCTCTTTGAGAATTACATTCTACGGTGCAATAGTAATATATTTTCTGAACATTTCTGAAAATTAAACCAAACTTTTTTTTGAAGGGGTTAGTTTTGAAGACCTTCAAGTTATTATTCCAGAGGTTTTTTTTTTTAATTATTAGAAATAAGGTAGAAATAATATGAAGTCCAGGCTGAATGAATTATAGCTCATTTATATTAAGTATTACTGTTCTATAAATATATTTATTAAGAATTAAGACTAATTTTAAGAGCATTTCTAGTTACATTTATATTATCTGTTATTATAATTCATGCATTTGCTTTTGCAATGTGCATGCTCATAATAGATTATACACTGATTTATAAATGATCAATTATAAAATAGTTCCAGAGACACTTTTTGCTGTGCCAAAGTTATCAATTATGTCTTTAAGGGCTAATAATGTTTGCATTAGAGGTCATGAATGGTAATTATATATATATATATATTTTTTAAAATATACTCAGCCATATTACTTATAGCAGTTTTAAAATAAATTGCATAGCTGAAACTTAATGTATAATGAGCACATCTTCATGATTTCTTAACATTTGCTTTAGAAAAATTGTATCCAATATTCCAATTCACTTTACTGGAAGCCATCAATTATGCATTTATTGAGCTCAGTAGCTGTATTATCACACAATTATTCTTGTATTAAATTAAAAATATTTATATGAACACAAAACAGCTATTAATAACAGTATATTCACTTATTTGGCAGAGATGAATCTTAACTACTAAAAAAGTCAATGTAACTATAACATTAAAACATTATAGCATTGCAGGTTTTATCTTCATAAATAAATTAATGAAATCATATGACTGACTAATTAATATTTACAAATCAGTGTAGAATGGATTATCAGCATGCACATTGAAAAAGCAAATGCATGACTTATAAATAAAAATAATATAAATGTAACTATAAATTATCCTTATAATGCAGTATAAGTCTTAATGAGTCTTTATAAATATATTTATAGAATAGTAATGCCACAGAATCGCCAAGCTTCACTTTCACTTTATATCCCACCTGGTCTGTAATCAATCATCTCATTCACTACACTGCATAAAAGATTGCACCACACACACCTCCATTGTCTGGTCTATGTCATAAGAGGCCTGTGCTATATAAATTCTGTGGATACTTTTTTTGTTGTTGTTTTGCTTCACTGTGTGTGTGTATAGTGTGTATATATATATATATATATATATATATATATATATATATATATATATATATATATATATTACTATTATTATTATTTTCATTTATTATTTTCATTTAGAAGAAAAAGTGGTTTGTGTTATTCACCAAGATTTTTGATTTTGGTGGATCACCACAGAGACTATTTCGAAAGCCTGTATTCCTTTGTTTGGTTAGCCTGACAACCAATTTCTGTGGAAATCTGCAGAACTCTGTGCACAAAGATTTCGGGTGGGCCTGAATGAGTAGCCTCTGCAGATCATGTAACCATAACTTAACTGTATAGAAATTGAATTCTGTGTCTCATCTTTATAGATGTGTACCCACCAGAGGTTTTACATCACTGGCATAAGCAGCCTGTAAATTATCCATGTCCCAACTATCCGCTGCATCAGCCCCTGACCTGAGCATGCAAGATATGCTCAGAACAGGTAACTTCATACATTACTTCATAAACTATACACAAATGATGGATACAGCGAGGCCACTGTTGTCGTGTTGTAGCTTGCTCAGTTGGTGTTTAAAAAGATAATATATATTTGCAACATTTAAAAGTTTCCTGTTTATTACTGTGAAGCTGCTTTGAAACAGTCTGTATTATATAAAAGCGCAACATAATGTAACTTGATTGTTGAGGGTAAACAAGGCCTGTTTTATACTGGATATGCAAGCAGAGCTGGAGCAGTGCATATGTTTTTTTTTTCGCCACACATGTTAACAAATTAGAGGATTCATTCACAGTACACAAAGAGGCGCACGGCAGGAACAGAGCAGAAGCAGCATTGCCACTACATATTCAGGCTGATATATTACGGCATCGCTTGAGTGATGAGTCAATGTTTGTTGCGCTTTTACTCTGAATTAAAGCCACAGTGCATTGTTTTTGGTCAAATACACCAATTAACACAATAAAATCATATAAGTGAGGTGTTCCGTGTTTCACAGAAACCATGACATTCAGCGCTCTGAAAAACAAAACATAAAACACGAAAACACATTATTGCCAGGAGTTTTTGCCCAAACTTTAAATGAATTTGAATGATTGCGGGATATAATATCCTAACTTTAAGATTACTTTTATTATGTAAATGCATATATACAGTATGTTATGCATATGTATAGGACAGTAGTTGGCATCGGAACCGAGTATGCTATCCAGCGGAAATCAAAGTACGTGACAGACAGTGGTGGAGGAGGACACTGAAGAGGAGGCACATTGGTTAATACTCTTAATACCCTTACTCTTAAATAAATAAATCTGTATTTGCAGGACACAAGCTGTGGTAATATTAATATTTTATATTAAAGGTCTCGTTCTTTGCGATTCCATTTTTCAAACTTAAGTTAGTGTAATGTTGCTGTTAGAGCATAAATAATACCTGTACATTTATAAAGCTCAAAGTTGAATGCCCAGCGCTATATTTTTATCTCAGGGCCTACCTTTTTATCAGGGCCGACAGCGAACATCCGGTTTGGACTACATCCCTCTACTTCCTTTTTTAATTATGTAATTCGAACAGTTTTTTGATGTAATTAGTAGGTTTTTTTTACTAACCTCCGCCCACAGGAATACACAAAAAGGGGGCGTGGTCTTGTTGAGCTCCCACGGAGAAGAGGAAGAGTATCTTTTGTCGATAATTCGTCGACAAACCTATACATTGATGTGAGGCAGAAATAATTTAATGTGCACTCACTGTAACTATCAACTTTTAATAAATACATTTTTGTAATGCATGGCAATGATTTCTTTTACAGAACATTTTATAGCTTGTAAAGCTATATTCATGGTAGCAATGAAGTATTTTTATATAAAGTTGTTTGGATGAAAACAGTTTCAAGAGAACTATACACAACAAAGAATTATTTAATTAGAGGATGTTACAGTACTTTTTGTATTTCTTTGCAGCTGATGTTTTCAACCTCCGTTGGCATTTTGTCACAGTTACCACATGCACACCTACAAAACATATTACCAATCAAAACTCATGCACACGTGTAACTAAGGTAGGAATAAACAATGGACTTTTTCTAAAAATTCAACAACACCATTGTTAATTCAACAGATGGGAAAAAACATATACCACAAGCTTTTATAACAGTTTGTAACATTTAACAATAACAATCAGCTCATGCATCTCCAATTTATGGTAAGAGGCGTGACCTTTCCGGTAACGTGCGATAAGCTGCTGTCAAATCACAACACAGGAATCCCTGACACTATCAGAACTCGTGATGTATTTCTGAAGGAGGGACTTCATAAAACAAGGAAGTCATCGGCCCGTTTTTGGACAATTAAAACTGCTGTAACAGATAAGTAAATTGTGCGAAAAATATTGTTTTCTTTACACGTGAAACATGAGCACATGTAATATTGCACAGTGTAAACACAAGCAAGCAAAGAACAGGACCTTTTAGTTAAGTGGAATTTTCATATTTTGATTTTGTATACGACTTGTTAATTGCTTAACTTTGTGACCGACTGTCACCATCATGGTGGTTAAAGTGCAATTAAGTCTGTTACAAAGTTTTTACACACCCCAGATTGGGTCAAATACAATTTGAAATCAAATGTTGGGTTTTTTTTTAACATGTTTAATGTTTTTGTCTATATTTGACCCAAGTTGAAACAACCCAGCAGTTACAAATGCTTTCTAAATATACATGCTATAACTCCATAACAATAACATAAGCAATAAGGCAGTACAATTAAAAAATATCATTCTACATTTAATTGAGGAAGCTAAAGCCCTGCCCCAAAAAAACTTTATATATTATTATTATTATTATTATTATTGTGTGAGTCAATATTTAATCGTGTTTGTGAATATAAAGTTGTCAATCATTACAGGTTGCCAGCTGAACTGGGAACTGACCTGCCTTGTACTCATCTCAATGTTTTCGCTTCCTTTTGAGGCCCATCTTCAGACAAGAGGCTGTTGTGAGGCCTCCTAGGTCACGTCCCATCAGAGCACAGCTCCTGTGAGAGAGCTGATGTCAGGAGTGTCTGTCCAGCCGTCCCAACCAGCTGCTGTCGGCCAGCTTCAAACCCAGAAGCGCGTCAGTCTTCCTGATGACTGCAGTGAGTCATGCTTCAAAGACAGATTTTCAGATCTCCTTGAACTCTGACATATAACTTTTATGATTTTTAGGAGATGTTTTCATAACATACTCTGTGGACACTGCAGCAGAGTTGATTCCCTTTGTGAGTTTTTTGAATAATCAAGGATTCAGACCGGCTGTAAGATTTCCTACTTTTTGCTTATTTACAGTGACTATTATTTATATTATTTACATTTATTGTTTGTCAAATGTGTATAGATATAATAAATAACTAATAACATTTTCTCTTTTTTTAGATTGATATATTTGAAGACAGAGTTAGAGAATTGGACATCAACAAATGGATGGACAGTTTTTTGAAAAATGTAAGAATTTATGTATTATTATTATTACATTGGCAGGAAATTAGCTAAAGTGTTTTAAAAAGTGATGTGTGTAATATAAAAAGAAAAACAGCTTAATATATAAATACATGTAAATTGTTTCTTCCAAAAAGTGTAAATACTGTGACTTTTGATACTATTAAAACATTTCTCTCTTTGTTTAAACCTTATTCATAACTCTAACCCTGTTACTGTGCCTTTAATTAAGTTTAACAAGAAAAAAAAACAAAGTTTGAAATTGATTTCTTGTACAGAATGTTGTATTGTAATCAATCTTGGGCTGTAGTTAAATTAAACAATATCACCTGTGCTGGAGTGCTGTTATGACAATGATCACAGTACGCATTCTATAAACAAGGAATTAATATTGAGCAATTTCAGGCAAAAATTGCTAGTAAGTTTATATTCACTGCTTTCTGCTGGAATCTGATTTTTTTTTTTTTTTTTTTTAATGCAGAAGTCAGTGCTAATCATTGTAGTGATCAGTCCAAAGTATAAGATGGATGTTGAAGGAGATGGATGTGATCAGCATGGACTACACACCAAATACATACACACACAGGTGAGAGTTGGTTGACACAGATCATTATATATAGACCTGCTTATATAAGGTTGATCTTGTAAGATCTAGTTCAGGTAATGTTGTAGTTATAACTACTTTGCATTTTTTTAAATACTTGGAGTTATCTCTAGTGCACTTGTTAGAGTATACAGTCATGGTCAAAATTAATGGCACCCCTGGTAAATATGATGAAAATATGGCTGTAAAAAATAATTGCATTGTTTATCCTTTTGATCTTCCATTCAAAAAATTGGCAAAATTCTCACCTTTCATTGAAGCAAAATAATTGAAAGTGGGGGTAAATCCCTTTAATTTATGGTTTTCCTACAGTAAAAATTAAACAGATTATCTTATGTAATATACCTACAGCAAATAGAAATTTGACTTTTCTGTTAGTTAACAGTGTAATGATAACTCTTGTTAAACATTTCAAACAAATCTTCTGTGATTAAAAAATATTTTTATTTACTTAGATCTACAATTCCATGAAAACTAAAATATAAAGGAAAAAAAACGCAAAAGGGAAAAGTATAGTTTCTCATCTCTAAATTGTTTCGAGTCTGCTAATTCACAACACTTTGTTAACATTACAACAATTGCATCCACTGAAAAAATTATTTTAAGATGTGTGAGGGGTAGAGGCTTTTCAGAGGAACATGGATTGAGCGGGGGGAACTCTTCTTGTCTTCAGGTAAGATGAAGGCTGTAAAAGAAATACAAAACACTATTTTGTGAGGCCAGGACATACTGGATTGACATACAGAATGTGTCAAAACAAAGATTATGGGTGGGGAGAACTCATCACTCATCTAGAAATGTGTAGTAAATTCTTCAGAGCCACCAGACTGATTGGACCAGGTCCTGGTAGGACTGCAGACTTGGGTTTAGTCACCAAAAACTACAGAAGGGAGACAACAGTGTGTGGCCTATATCCATCATGATGTTTCAAGTTTAGTTACCGTGTACTGTAATGGTTACTGTAAATGGCGGCGAGAGGCCTGTATCACGGCCCAGCTTTCCCACCAGGTTGCCGTTGTTCTCTCCGTGCCGGCACAGGTAGATGATTCAGGGCTGGACGTAGATGTTCATCAGGTAGATTATCCAGGATCTGTTTGATGAGGAAGTGCCGATCCCTGTCTATCACCTAATGAAGGAGTGATCGGTATGTTCAGTTAAAGTTCCATTTTCAGATTTGACAAAAGCTAAAACTTTACATGTTTTTTCGAAGTTGTTCATACAGTAACTTCAGCAGTCTTGAAGGAATGTAATACGTTTGGTTTCCTTCATCTCAGCCATTTCAACCTTCGTTCAGGATTTCTGCACAGAAAAGTTGGATATGAAGAAAAAAAATATATATTTTAGCTACACAAGAAATTAAATGAAGGAAAATTAACTACACGGTATCATGCAGACCAGGTTGAGGTTGAAAAACAATTGTACAGTATTTTACGTTCGTTAAATTATCAACTATAAATAATCAGCCATCCCTAATTCTTTCAAATTCAAACACTGTATATAAAATGCTAAGACTTTTGTTTCCAGTGGACTCCAATTGCATATCATGTTAGCTTGTCTGCTCAACTATACATTATAATATGTTTAATTATGTTCAACTAATTAAACAGAAACATAATAACAATCTATAAATCATTTAATTAAAATTAATTAAAATGTGTTGCATACCTTTATATGAACTCCAGGATAAGTGCCTTTTTCTTCAGGTATTTTGTAGCTCACTGCCTCAGTGGGGTAGAGATGTGGTCAGTAATAACTTCTTGAATGACAGCAATCCTGAATATCCACCACCTTAAAAAAAAAATTATTACAAAATGATATTACATTAATAAAGATGGGCCAGTTGTTCAAAACATTTAATCTGGATCAAAATGATCCGGATTTGGAAATCCCATTTTTTCCTATCCAGGATCAGGTAATCCGTCTTACTGTTATGCCGGTTTTTCAAAAGCAACATTGGACTGGATCACCCTGATCCAGATGCACAGTTTTCAAGATTGCCAAATCCAGATTACCAGTGCTGTAAATGGGACAACATAACACAATGTGGGCTACCAGCTATATAAAGAACAGGTAGAAGAGCCAACATGGGGTCACTGTAAGTGTTTCTTATTTTTAGACAAAACATAAATGGGGACAAGATAATTTTTATTTTATATTTACTTTACTATACTGAATAGCTTAATTGTTAGCCTATGTCTACTTTATCACTGTTACACCGGTTACACGAGTCAAGTGCAAAATATAAATAAAAGTATATACACTAAATGATACAAATGTATTATTTGACCAATTTTAAAGTTTTACTACATTTTCTTCCTGAAATCCACCTTGAAATCCTACCCCTATGGGATCAGGATAATCCTATTTTTTTGGATCAAAGTTATCCAAATCTCACTGACAAGTTTTGAACAACACAAACTGAAGGTTTGATCCAGATTAAAACTAGAATTGGATTCCCTGATCTAACCTGATTTCAGATTCCTTAAGGATCTGATTGGATTTTGGTTATCGCATTTATTAGTATCTCAAAATGGGTTGTTCAAAAGGGAAAGAATTCTTTCCCTTTTGAACAACCCATTTTCAAGATCTGATCCAATCCGATAACCAAAATCCGATTATCTTACCTTTGAACAACTGGCCCCAATATTACATTACATGATCACTTTAGAAAGCCGCTTTAAAGGGGTAGTTCACTTTAAAATGAAAATTCTGTCATCATTTACTCACCTCTCAAGTTGTTTCAAACCTGTATGAATTTTCTTCTGCTGAACACAAAGATATTTTGAAGAATGTTGGTAACCAAATACTAACTGGAGCCATTGACTTCCATAGTAGGAAAAAAAATTACAATGGAAGTCAATGGCTCCAGTTAATGGTTTGGTTACCAACATTCTTCAAAATATCTCTGTGTTCAGCAGAAGAAAAATTCATACAGGTTTGAACTTTGAAACAACTTGAGGGTGAGTAAACGACAGAATTTTCATTTTTAAGTGAACTATTCCTTTAAAAATAGTTGTTTAAATCTTCCCTATACAATGCGCATTTTTACCGACCATGTAAGCAAACATCTTTAAAGGGGGTATTCAGCAACCACCTTTTTTTATCAACATTCTTCCTCAGACTTTAAATTTAAATGTGTGTTGGCAGTATTGAACGCACATAGTTATTAATAATAATAAAAAATGATAATAAAACAAAATACAAACCCCTAGGCAGCATGCAGGTGGTGCTTGGGATGCAAACTACAGCAGCAAATTCCTGTCAATAGATAACACAACAGAAACACTATGAAACAAACTGAGGAGGGCTGAATCCAGCTACTTATTCACAGCTCCTTATTGACGCTATCCGTTCCACCTTAAATGACGCGAAGTTCTGCGTTCGACGCTCTCACTTATTGACGCTTAACTTCGAGACCATGCGGTTTTTCTTTTTCGCGTTTTTAAAGGGATCGTGTTACTTTTGTGTCTATATTCAGAATAAAATAATAATACAATGTTTAAATGGAAATAACACTGATATATCAGTTAAAATGGACTGTAAAAATATAAATAAACATAAATATAATGAGGCTACATTATTTTTTAATTATTGTACATGTCATCAGCTCAATTTAGGGATCATGTGGTGTTTTCACTTATTCACACTTATTAGAGACCCTGCTTGTATTTTTTTATGTTTTCAGAAAAGAATAATAAACTATATTGAAAGGTAAATAACAAATAATAATAATAATAATAACATATATTACTGTAAAACTATAATTAGGCCACATTATTCTTTCATTTTTGCAATTAACATTATTTGGATTTATTCAATGCATGTATTTAAAAATAAATAAATATTATTACAAATTATAATTTCAAAAAGTAACCAGAGATTATGCACCAGCTTGGAGCCAACCTCCTATGAAGACTTCAGATGACCCAGCACCTTTGAATAGATGACACCTACCCCTGCAAGGACTCCAGAACATCAAACATGAATCAAGACTCCAGAATATCGTTTTATAATAGCTTTAACATACACATTAGTTTGCTTAAATGCATATATGATATTTGTAAATACTATCATTTGTGCTATCTTATAACTGTACTTTACATTTTATTTTATAATTTTTTTAATGATATTTTGAATTTTACAGTGCACAATAAGCCTTTCTGCCCATTTTGTGGCGCTGTTCCTTGGCTGCCTCAGAGGGTGCGTTAAATTTGACATTGTCCCATTAGAGTAGAGCTCCTACTCTAACAAAATACAAATTTTGAGCAGTTTTTACTGTAGAATGTATTTTAAATGAATTTTTGAATTTTGCACTTTAGACTGCACAATAAGCCGCCTAATGCATTTTCTACCCAATTCGTGGCGCTGTTTCTCAGTCGCTTTAGAGGGTGCAATAAATTGGACAATGCCCCATTAGAGTAGAGCTATTACCCTGACGAAATCCAAATTTTGAGCAGTTTTTACTGTAGAATTTATTTTTAATTAAGTTTTTAATTTTGCACTTTAGGCAGTGCGCAATAAGCCGCCAAATTCATTTTCTGCCCAATTCGCGGCGCTGTTTCTCGGCCACCTCAGAGGGTGCCTTAAATTGGACATTGTCCCATTAGAGTAGAGCTACTCTTCTAACGAAATCCAAATTTTTAGCAGTTTTTACTGTAGAAATATTTTTAATTAATTTTTTGAATTTTGATTTTTACATTGCACAAAAAGCCACCTAATACATTTTCTGCCCATTTTGCGGCACTGTTCCTCGGCCGCCTCAGGGTGTGCGTTAAATTTGACATTTTCCCATTAGAGTAGATCTACTCCTCTAACGAAATCCAAATTTTGAGCAGTTTTTACTGTAGAAATATTTTTATATTAATTTTTGAATTTTGCACTTCAGACAGTGCACAATATGCCACCTAATGCATTTTCTACCCATTTCGCGGC
This sequence comes from Hybognathus amarus, assembly GCA_030378365.1. Classification (NCBI taxonomy): domain Eukaryota; kingdom Metazoa; phylum Chordata; class Actinopteri; order Cypriniformes; family Leuciscidae; genus Hybognathus; species Hybognathus amarus. The sequence goes on along the minus strand of JAQIUQ010001131.1, from coordinate 54,423 downwards.
ACTGTTTCTCAGCCACCTCAGAGGGTGCGTTAAATCGACTTGAGCCCATTATAATGAGGCTATTCCTCTAATGACATCCAAGCAATTATTACTGTGGAATTTTATTTTCATGAAGCTTTGAACTTGACACATTTCAAAATGCACAATGAGCCGCCTTTTGCATTTTTTGCCAAATAACCAATGTGCTTGACTATCATTATGCACAATATCATACATTTCTACTGTAGCATTTTTAAGTTATGGACCTAAGTTGACAGATACAGTGGGGCCAAAAGTATTTGGGGCCAAAACCAGCAAGATTTCTGGCTCTCACAGACCTGTAACCTCTTCAAGAAGCTCTTGTCCTCTACTCGTAACCTGTATTATTGGCACCTGTTTGAACCCGTTATCTGTGTAAAAGACTCCTGTCCACAGCCTCAAACAATCACACTGCAAACTCAACCAAGGCCAAGACCAAAGAGCTGTCAAAGGACACCAGGAAGATAATTGTAGACCTGTACCAGACTGGGAGGAGTGAATCTACAAGCAGCTTGGTGTGAAAAAATCAACTGTGGGAGCAATTGTAAGAAAATGGAAGACATAAGACCACTGATAATCTCCCTCGATCTAGGGCTCCACGCAAGATCTCATCCCGTGGGGTCAAAATGATCATGAGAACGGTGAGCAAAAATCCCAGAACTACACGGAGGGACCTGATAAATGACCTGCAGAGAGCTGGGACCAAGTAACGAAGGCTACCATAAGTAACACACTACACTGAGAGGGACTCTAATCCTCCAGTGTCAGGCGTGTCCCCCTGCTTAAGCCACATGTCCAGGCCCATCTGAAGTTTGTCAGAGAGCATATGGATGATCTAGAAGAGGATTGGGAGAATATCATGTGGTCAGATGAAACCAAAATAGAACTTTTGGGTAAAAACTCAACTCATGCAGAGTTGCATTCTAAGAACACCATACCTACTGTGAAGCATGGGGGAGGAAACATCATGCTTTGGGGCTGTTTTTCTGCAAAGGGGACAGGAAAACTGATCCGTGTTCAGGGAAGAATGAACAGGGTCACATGTATCGTGAGATTTTAAGCCAAAACCTCCTTCCATCAGTGAGAGCCTTGAAGATGAAACGTGGCTGGATCTTCCAGCATGACAATGATCCCAAACACACCGCCCGGGCAACGAAGGAGTGGCTCCGTAAAAAGCATTTCATGGTCCTGGAGTGGCCTAGCCAGTCTCCAGACCTCAACCCCATAGACAATTTGTGGAGGGAGTTGAAAGTTTGTGTTGCCCAGCGACAGCCCCGAAACATCACTGCTCTAGAGGAGATCTGCATGGAGGAATGGGCCAGAAAACCAGCTACAGAGTGTGCAAACCTGGTGAGGACTTACAGGAAACGCTTGACCTCTGTCATTGCCAGGAAAGGTTGTTACAAAGTATTGAGTTGAACTTTTGTTATTGACCAAATACTTATTTTCCACCATAATTTACAAATACATTTTTTAAAAATCCTACAATGTGATTTCCTGTATTTTTTTTATATTGTCTCTCATCGTTGAAGTGTACCTATGATGAAAATTATAGATGTCTCATTTATCTGTCAACTTGGGTCCATAACTTCAAAATGCTACAGTAGAAAATGTATGATATTGTGCATATTTGATAGTCAAGCACATAGGTTATTTGGCAGAAAAATGCAAAAGGTGGCTTTGTGCATTTTGTAATGTATCAAGTTCAAAGCTTCATAAAAATAAAATTCCACAGTAATAATTGCACAAAAGGTGGATTTCCTTAGAGGAATAGCTTTACTATAATGGGCTCAAGTCCATTTTAACGCACCCTCCGAGGTGGCTGAGAAACAGTGCCGCGAAATGGACAGAAAATGCATTATGCGGCTTATTGTGCACTGTCTAAAGTGCAAAATTGAAAAATTCATTAAAAATACATTCTACAGTAAAAACTGCTCAAAATATGGATTTCGTTAGAGTAGTAGCTATACTCTAATGGGACAATGTCAAATTTAACGCACCCTCTGAGCCGGTTCAGAGGACAGCGCCACGAATTGGGCAGAAAATGCATTAGGTGGCTTGTTGTGCACTGTAAAAAGCTAAATTGTAAATATCATTTAAAAAAAATTCTATAGTAAAAACTGCTCAAAATGTGGATTTCGTTAGACTAGTAGCTATACTCTAATGGGGCAATGTCAAATTTAATGGACCCTCTGAGGCGGCAGAGGAACAGCACCACGAATTGGGCAGAAAATGCATTAGGCGGCTTGTTGTGCACTGCAAAAAGCAAAATTGTAAATATAATTTTTTTTAATTCTACAGTAAAAGCTGCTCAAAATTTGGATTTCATAAGAGGAGTAGCTCTACTCTAATGGGACAATATCCAATTAAACATACTCTCTGAGGCGGCCGAGGAACAGCGCCACGAAATGGGCAGAAAATGCATAAGTGAAGGCGGCTTATTGTGCAATGTCTAAAGTGCAAAATTCAAAAATTCATTAAAAATAAATAAATTTAAAAAAAAATTAAAAGTAAATTCTACAGTAAAAACTGCTCAAAATTTGGATTTCGTAAGAGTAGGAGCTCTTCTCTAATGGGACAATGTCCAATTTAACGCACCCTCTGAGGTGGCCGGGCAGAAAATGCATTAGGCGGCTTATTGTGCACTGTCTAAAGTGCAAAATTAAAAAATTCATTAAAAAATCAATTCTACAGTAAAAACTGCTCAAATTTGGATTTCGTTAGAGGAGTAGCTCTACTCTAAGGGGACAATGTCAAATTTAATCGCACCCTCTGAGGTGGCCGAGAAACAGCACCGCAAAATGGGCAGAAAATGCATTAGGAGGCTGATTGTGCACTGTCTAAAGTGCAAAATTCAAAAATTCATAAAAAATAAATTCTAGAGTAAAAACTGCTCAAAATTTGGATTTCTTCAGGGTAATAGCTCTACTCTAGTGGGGCAATATCCAATTTAACGCACCCTCTGAGGCGACTTAGAAAACAGCGCCGCGAAATGGGCAGAAAATGCATTAGGCGGCTTGTTGTGCACTAAAGTGCAAAATGTAAAAAAAATAACTAAAAGTAAATTCTACAGTAAAAACTGCTCAAAATTTGGATTTCGTTAGAGTAGGAGCTCTACTCTAATGGGACAATGTCTAATTTAAATGCATTAGGCGGCTTGCATTAGGCAAAATGCATTAGGCGGCTTGTTGTGCACTAAAGTGCAAAATGTAAAAAAAAATAATTAAAAGTAAATTCTACAGTAAAAACTGCTCAAAATTTGGATTTCGTTAGAGTAGGAGCTGTACTCTAATGGGACAATGTCCAATTTAACGCACCCTCTGAGGCAGCCGAGGAGCAGCGCCACGAAATGGGCAGAAAATGCATTAGGTGGCTTATTGTGCACTGTCTAAAGTGCAAAATTCAAAAATTCATTAAAAATACAATCTACAGTAAAAACTGCTCAATTTTATTTTCGTTAGAGTAGGTGCTCTACTCCAATGGGACAATGTCCAATTTAATGCACCCTCTGAGTTGACAAGAGGAACAGCGCCACGAAATGGGCAGAAAATGCATTAGGTGCCTTATTGTGCACTGTCTAAAGTTCAAAATTAAAAAAATTCATTAAAAATAAATTCTAAAGTAAAAACTGATCACAATTTGGATTTCGTTAGAGGAGTAGCCTAGCTCTACTCTAATGGGACAATGTCAAATATAACGCACCCTCTGAGGTAGCCGAGAACAGCGCCGCAAATGGGCAGAAAATGCATTAGGAGGCTTATTGTGCACTGTCTAAAGTGCAAAATTCTAAAATTCATTAAAAATAAATTCTACAGTAAAAACTGATCAAAATTTGGATTTCGTCAGGGTAATAGCTCTACTCTAATGGGGCAATGTCCAATTTAACGCACCCTCTGAGACGACCGAGAAACAGCGCCGCGAAATGGGTAGAAAATGCATTAGGCGGCGTATTGTGCACTGTCTAAAGTGCAAAATTAAAAAATTCATTAAAAATAAATTCTACAGTAAAAACTGCTCAAAATTTGGATTTCGTCAGGGTAATAGGTCTACTCTAATGGGGCAATGTTCAATTTAACACACCCTCTGAGGCGACCGAGAAACAGCGCCGCGAAATGGGTAGAAAATGCCTTAGGCGGCTTATTGTGCACTGTCTAAAGTGCAAAATTTAAAAAAATAATTAAAAGTAAATTCTACAGTAAAAACTGCTCAAAATTTGTATTTCATTAGAGTAGGAGCTCTACTCTAATGGGACAATGTCAAATTTAACGCACCCTCTGAGGCAGCCGAGGAACAGCGCCACAAAATGGGCAGAAAGGCTTATTGTGCACTGTAAAAAGTAAAATTCAAAATATTCAAAAAAATAATAAAATAAAATGTAAAGTACAGTTATAAGATAGCACAAATTATAGTATTTACAAATATCATATATGCATTTAAGCAAACTAATGTGTGTTAAATCTATTATAAAATGATATTCTGGAGTCTGGATTCATGTTTAATGTTCTGGAAGTCCTTGCAGGGGTAGGTGTCATCTATTCAAAAGTGCTGGGTCATCTGAAGTCTTCATAAGAGTTTGGATCCAAGCTGATGCATAATCTCTGGTTACCTTCTGAAATTCTAATTTGTAATAATATTTATTTATTTTTAAATACATGCATTGAATAAATCCAAATGATGTCAATTGCAAAAATGAAAGAATAATGTAGGCCTAATTATAGTTTTACAGTAATTTATGTGTTATTATTATTATTTGTTATTTACCTTTCAAAATAGTTTATTATTCTTTTCTGAAAACATAAAAAAATACAAGCAGGGTCTCTAATAAGTGTGAATAAGTGAAAAACCACATGATCCCTAAATTGAGCTGATGACATGTACAATAATTAAAGAATAATGTAGCCTAATTACTGTATATGTATGTGCCTTTATATTTTTACAGTCCATTTTCGCTGATATATCAGTGTTATTTGCATTTAAACATCGTATTATTATTTTATTCTGAATATAGACACAAAAGTAACACGATCCCTTTAAAAACGCGAAAAAAAGAAAAACAACATGGTCTCTAAGTTGAGCGTCAATAAGTAGAGCGTCAAATGCGGAAGTTCGCGTAATTTAAGGTGGAACGGATAGCGTCAATAAGGAGCTGCGAATAAGTAGCTGGATTCAGCCTCATAGAAAAACGTGGTGGTGTTTTCCTTGATCCAGCTGTTACTGCATCTTCACACACAATATCTTCACGTTGTACCTTCATGTCTTTTAAATCATGTCTTGACGGCCTTTCATTTTATCACAACTGGTTAACTGATTCGCTCGTCAAGAAATAAGCCGACATCGACTGACAAATAAAAGTAAATAAACCGAAGTACAACGAGGACACACTATAACACATCAGGGAACCTCCACGAGTGTATACTAAATCGCTAATGTGTGACAATATGCATTAAATGATAAACGTGACAGCTTCGAACATCAATTTGCCCAACATGCCAGATGGCAACTAAATAAGGTTACGTTAACAGCTTATTTGAACATAAATGTCGTATTTTACCATAGAAGTGTCAGAATGGCTTCCACACACCCGAAATCCGACTTTAATAAGCAACTTTGGCCGCGGTCATCTGTGTGCATAATGGCGGTTGCGTCTAAAACTTTTTGCGCGCCAGGTTATTGTTCCCACAATGCAGACACGCAATTCCAGGGCCCGTATTCATAAAGAATCTTAATGCAAAAAGTAGCTCCTAGTGACAAGATTCTAAGAAAATTCGTAGAAATGTGGGCGTTTACTCTTAAAATTAAAGAAAAATTCCTAGTAAAGAAAAAGTAATTCAGAAAGAATCTTAACCCTTAAAAGAGGTCTTAAGGTCAAAATTGTTAGGAGGATGTATGAGGACTTTTAAGAGGCTTAAGAGTTTCTTTAGCAGAGGAGAAAATGGCAAAAAAGACGATGAAGAGGGAGAAGAAATGTGTTGCAATAGACGGCAGTGAGTTAATAGACGATATATATATATATATATATATATATATATAAACGAGATTGTGCATTAAATCTTATTAGAGACACGCAAATATCTCCGACACATCGCAATGCCATAACGCCAGAAATGAAAGTAGCCTAATCACTACATTAAGATAATTGGCAAATGGGAAAATGCAATAAAGCAGCAGTGATATGGGTCTGTCACAACTTCTGTAAACAGTGATCACACAAACAGTTACATCACTTTCAGAACCTCTTACTATGCCACCTTGTAGGCTAAAAAAAAACTGCATTAATGAATATAGTAGGCTTCCCTGATGTGCGCAAGCAGGGGAATGAACCATTAATAATTTGTGCTATAAGCTCCAACGTCTGCTTCTTGCTTTGTGCCGTGACACCCGGCCCAATTTTTTTTCTTTAATGATGGTCTTGTGTTCATCCACTAACTTGGGCTAACAGTAAACACTGTTCTTCTGTCCAGTTGGGCTTTCTCATCTTTCTCGTTTTTTATTCCATGTTTGCTATATTAAAACCAACATTCAAACCACCACTTAAATAGACAGCAATCAGTGTAATTGGAAAGAGTGGAACTTTTTTTTTTATCATTCTAAGCCAATCAAATACCTTAGGCTTAGGATATTAACAGCATGGTAAAAAAAGGATTTATGTATATACATAATGTATATAATGTGTGTGTGTATATGTGTGAGTAAACTCTATACTTAAAATTGCTCTTTTTTTCCCTTCTTGGACAACCAACCAATCACAGTCTTCAAAAGAGTGTGTCATACATAGCAACGGGGTCAGCCCCGCCTCCTCACTAAGATGAAAGTTTTTGTCTTTCCTTACTCAGAGTTGCTCTCAGATCAGTCCCGAATCGCTCTTAAGCTAAGACTCCTACGTAAAAGTTTTTAAGCTAAATTAAGAGTTTTCTAAGAGGATTCTTAGAATCTTTATGAATACGGGCCCAGGAGTTTTACATGCCAGTCAGAGACATCAACCTTACATTTTCACGCACCTAAACTTGATGCTGAACAAAATGAACCGTGATTGGTTGCTTTACATGTCAGTCAGGTGGCCTCTTGGCCAGTGAAAGCTCCTTTGGTGGATCTGTTTAACGAAATGGGACATACCACATAAAGGTGATTATAAATAGGTGATAATATATAAATATTTTGTATTTATACACTGAAAACACTGGCTCCTAATTGCATAATTGTATACAGTTAGATTTTTCTGTTTTCTGATGTAAAAATAGATTACTTGTGTTGGTCTTAATGATCGTTCATTCATTTTGTGTTTCTTTGGTTATTTGCGGTACGTTGACGCCATCTAGCGGACACTGGTGGAAATGGCAGGTTTGGTGTATTGTTTCTATTTCCTGTCGTAATCTCGTTTTACTCGTTGGAACGAGATTAGCGTTTAGTTAAAGGGACACTGTGTGGGATCTACCCCCATCTAGTGGTTAAAAAGTGTTTTGCATTCAAACGAATTTTGCTCTCCAGCGCCTCGCTTTTTCAAGTGCGTACTGCATCTACGGTTGCCGTTATGTACCAAAAAAGCTATGACAGGATGTCTTGTAGTAACACTTCATCGAGTTTCTCTCCGGATGAACAGGTTTGTAATTAAAAATAAAAAAACAGCAACGTGACCCAACAAACAAATGAATGTTACAGTATTAGTTGCTGACACTGAAAAACATGAACTGTTGTAATTAGTAGTAATGCCGACTTTATTCGTTATATTTTCTGACTTACGTGATTGTTAGATATCATTATCGGATGATTCAGAAGTAGGAGAGGAGAGGAAGAGGGAGAGGAAGAGGTAGAGGACAGAGAGGCAGTGGATCAGTGGGATCTAGGCGAGGAGATGGACGACGAGGAGCGCGAGTGTCAACACAACGACGACAAAGATACCCGGCAGCTACAAGAGACGATCAAAGTAGGATTGACCCTCTCCAATGTTCACAAATGAAACTATAGTCATAGGCTACATACAAAATTACTGTATGCGTCTGCATTATTCGAGGCGGTCACAGTATAAATGATAAATAACATAAAATGTCAGAAAACTAAAATCTTGAAATAGCCTTAGGTGTGCAAACAATGCAAAAACAATCATTATCTCTATATTCTTAATGAATTTATTCTTAATGAAAAACACTTTTAAGTTTATAAAGTGTAAACTTACAAACCTTGATTTTAGCACCTTCACAATGGCAGCTATTGAGTAAAGTAACGTTACTCAGCTGCTATTAATCAAAGAGTTTGTTTAACTTTAACTATAAATGTTATACTGTCTATATAATAAAATACACAACCAAGCAATGACAAAAAATTAAGTAAGACTGTAACATTAACTTACATGTCGAGGAGAAAGCAGGCTACTTCAGCGTCTCTTTTGAAATCTTTCTGCTGCATTAGCTCTTTCCACCTTGAAAACGCTAACTTATCCCGACATTTACTCTGGTTTTTTGCAATCTCCGGTCACGTTTCCTTTTTCTTTCAAGTCTGGCCTTTTTTTGCGACGAGGTCTTCTCCTGTGGCTCGGCGTATGTATGGTCCGCCATTAACGTTACAAATAATAGAGAAATAAAAAACATAGGAGTGCAATGCACTAAACTAAACTTGCCGCGAATGCGCCTCAATGCTCTCCTCCTCCGTTTCTGATGCTTTCAGTCACGTGACGCTAGCTCTGAGTCTGAACGAAAACGCGTTGTGGAAACGCGTTTGGCTGGTGGTACTTTTTGACACTCTCTGCTATTATAGTTTTTCAAGATGGCGGAACGACATGGAAGCCTCCGTGAACCTACCCGTCCCATGATAATTAAGATAATAAATTCTTCATTTACGGGGATAAGTCAGATAATTTGCAGAGGTATTTGTACACCATTAAGGACATATTTATGAATAAAAATATTGATTTCAGATAATAAAATACCCACAGGACTACACAGTGTCCCTTTAATACACAACGTTTGCAGAGCGAGTTGTACTCCCGTGTTGTATAAATTCTGCAGTCATACAAGTGTCTTCAAACTTTGCTCAGTTGTGTTCCCATCGAGGGCAATGCCAGTGAGTAGCACTGTGTGTAATTTAAGATGTTTATACTAATCGTTTTCTTAAGATGTGTACAAAGAAAATCAATGTGTTGCTACGAAGTTTAGATTACTCTGTTTCTCGTGAAATGGCTGCTCATGCTTACTAGAAAACGATGTTTTGCATTTGGTTTGGAAATGATTGAAGAAGGCAATTTGAGTTAATAGATACTTTATTTGTGTTTACAGTTTTACAGCTTGTTTTTGCACTGCTATGTGTAAAATAAAGGAGAGGAGAAAAGGGACTTTAAGATAAAGCATCATCTTATTTCTTTGTTCACCTCACCTGGCTGTTTATACGCACTGGATAGCTAAATACGCATACGTTTAGTGAGACCAGTACAGTAAAACGGCAAACCCTCGCCTGTCAAGAAGAAGACAGAACTTCAACTGCTAGAAAGAAAAATAATATATCGTTGCGCGTTGAGACGACGCCATTAATCTGCTCTTATCAATCCTGCATGTGACTTGCTGATTCCCCTGCTCCATAAGTCATGGATTCTCCGTCCGAAATGCAACTTCCCACTGGTATGACTGATGCAGAAGCTGGTGACTGGGAGGTGAGATCAGAGTTATTAGCAACAAGCTCTGTTCATGCACTCTCTCAACACAGATCAACATGCAGCTCACGAAGGAGCACTGCGCTGAGCAACCGCCAAAGCCAGAGCTCAAGCAGCAAGAACCAAAGCAGCCTATATTGAAAAGGAAACTGCACTGAAACTTCAGAAAGCTGAAGCAGAACTACGAACTGCCAAAACAGAAGCTGAATTGGAGGCATTGCAATGTAGGAAAGAAATGGAAGCTGCAATAGCTGAAGCAGCAGTTCTTCAAGCAGAATTAGATGATGACAACAGCCAAGGAAATGGAGAACTGGAACTGGAGTCAGAACTGGTCAAAGGGTATTTTGCTGCAAACAGCGTGCCACTGCAGAGAGATATAAAGCAAGAAACATATAATACTCCACCCAGCCTACACAGCCACCCGCTTCCACCTGCACGTCCTCCAACGCAGCCAGCCATAAGACCTACAGTACAATGTCCAGCAACATCGCCTGCAAAGCTATCGACACACCCACCAGCAGAGTCCCGGAGACCAATACCAGCCCCAAGACGGATGTCACCACTGGCACAGGTACCACTACAGCCTCAGCAGCCATCCATGTTACCTACTAGTACGTATTACAGCCCACGCCAAGCCAACAACCAAGCATGGCAGAGAGGAAAAGACCATGGGCTACCTAGTCCTGCTCCACACCTGACCTCGCCTTGTCACACGTCTGCTCAGGATGGACACAGCTCCCCGACTACTGACCTGGCGAAGTTCATCGCTGAGAAACCAGATCGTCTCCTCAGGGTTGATGAAGTTCGACGATAAGGCAGAGAATTACTGGGCGTGGAAAACTTCATTCTGCAATGTCATAGACAGTTTAGATTTGTCAGTAGCAGAAGAGACTGACCTTCTGATTAAATGGCTCGGCAAAGAGTCGTCCGAACAAGCACGCAGACTCAGAGCCGCTTACGTCAGAGACCCCCAAGGTGGCCTCCGAGCTATCTGGCAGCGCATTGAAGAGTGCTATGGTACCCCCGAAGCTATTGAAGGGGCGCTATTTGCCAGACTGGAAAGCTTCTCGAAGAATCTCCAACAAAGAGCCAGCCAAGCTACGCGACTTAGCCGACTTGCTACAAGAACTGTACGCAGCAAAACAGGATGGATTCCTTCCAGGACTAACTTACCTTGACACTGCTAGAGGAGTAGCCCCAATCATAGAAAAGCTCCCGTATAATCTACAGGAGAAGTGGATGTCCTATGGCTCGCAGCATAAAGCAACAGCATCAGATTTCCTTTCCCCATTTGGCGTATTCGTCGACTTCATCCAGAACCAAGCTAAAGCAAGAAACGATCCTAGTTTCAGAGTCACCATGCCACATCTGCCTGCCACTAATAGAGAAAAACCCAAAAGCATCCAGAGTAGAATCAACCAGTCAGTCGCAGTTCACAAGACTCAAGTCGCAGAGTACAGCCAGAAAAATGAGCCTGAAGCCAACTCTGTAGATCTCACCAAGCAGTGCACAGTCCACAAAAAGCCCCATACATTAGGAGCATGTAGGAGCATCAGAGACAAATTGCTATCTGACCGTAAACAATATCTCAAAGACAATTCCATCTGCTACCGCTGTTGTGCTTCAACCACACATATTGCAAAGAACTGTGACAAAACCATAACATGTGCAGAATGTCAGAGCAGCAAACATGTCGAAGCTCTCCATCCAGGTCCATCACCATGGAAAGCAAAGCCACCCCCATCTACGTTAGAGAACGGCAGGGAGGGCAGTGAGAATCAGCAGCCTCCAGAGACAGTCTCCTCCAAGTGCACTGAGGTATGCGGTGAGGGCATGAGGGCTAGAGGTTGCTCCAAAATATGCTTGGTTAGTGTCTATCCACAAGGCCAGAGAGAAGCAACAACTAGAGTGTATGCTATCATTGATGATCAAAGTAATAAATCCCTTGCACGTTCAGAATTCTTTGAGATATTCAGCGACAATAGCACTCCATCTTCGTACACGCCTCAAGACGTGTGCGGGCAGCATAGAGACTTCTGGAAGGAGAGCTTGTGGCTACATGCTGGAGTCACTGGACGGAAAGACTTGCGTCCCTCTTCCCGTCCTCATTGAATGCAATGAACTCCCGGACAACAGGTCTGAAATCCCAACTCCCAGTGCAGTTTACATCACCCTCATCTGAGATGTCTAGCCAGTGAGATTCCTCCATTAGACTCCAGTGCCCAGATACTGCTGTTGCTCGGGAGAGACATTCTGAGTATACACAAGATTAGAAAACAGATCAACGGCCCTGACAATGCCCCATTCGCTCAAAAACTAGACCTAGGTTGGGTGGTGATCGGCGATGTGTGTCTCGGCACAGCGCACCGCCCCTCCTCAGTCACTTCCCTCAAAACATGTATCTTGGGAGATGGCCGCCCCAGCTACCTCACGCCCTGCTCCAGCCACCTGAGTGTGAAAGACCCTCCACATAGCCACTCAATCCTTCGCGTTCCTCTATCTCAGCAAGCCGCCATTCATACTGCTTCTCTGCTGCATGGGGATGACCTGAAGTCCTCCGTCTTCCACTGCACCGACAAAGATCACCAACCTGCTCCGTCCATAGATGATCTCAACTTCCTGAGGATCATGGATACTGAGGTATGTCAAGATAGCACTCAAAACTGGGTCGCACCCCTACCTTTTAGGACTCAGAGAAAACGCCTGCCAAACAACAGAGACTATGCCATGAAAAGACTCAAGTCAGTTTGCCACACACTAGATAAGAAACCTGCCATGAAAGAACATTACATGCAGTTCATGCAAAAGATGATTGACAGTCAACATGCAGAGATTGCCCCCATCCTCCAAGAAGGACAAGAAAGCTGGTACTTACCATCCTTTGGCATCTACCATCCTAAAAAACCCGAACAGATTCGTATAGTGTTCGATTCAAGTGCTCAGTACGAAGGGGTTTCACTGAACAGTGTCTTGCTTAAAGGCCCAGATCAGAACAATGACCTGTTGGGCGTCCTCATCAGGTTTAGAAAAGAGAAAATTGCTGTGACTGCCGATATTCAACACATGTTTTACTGTTTTGTAGTCAAGGAGGAGCACAGAGACTACCTAAGGTTTCTATGGTTCCGCAACAACAAATGGGACAGTGACGTGGTAGACTACAGAATGCGTGTGCATGTGTTTGGCAACACACCGTCTCCTGCTGTAGCAATCTACTGCCTCAGGAGAGCAGCGAAAGAAGCAGAATCTGAATTCGGCTCTGATGTCAGAGCGTTCATCGAGAGAGACTTTTATGTTGACGATGCTCTGAAGTCGTTTGCAACAGAGTCCGAGGCCATCAGCTTGGTAAAGAGAGCACAGGAGATGCACTCCCACAACAACCTCCGTTTGCACAAGATCACGTCTAACAGTGCAGCTGTTGTGGCCGAATTCCCCCTGAAGACCTTGCAAACAGCATTAAAGACCTAGACTTTGCCATGGATAACGTCCCTGTACAGCGTAGCCTGGGTATCAGCTGGAACATAGTCACAGACAAATTCACCTTTCAAGTACAGCTAGACGACAAACCTTTCACACGCAGAGGGGTGCTCTCAACCATAAACAGCATCTTCGATCCGCTCGGCTTCTCTCTCACCTGTCACTATACAAGGGAGATCGTTGCTGAGAGAGCTGACCATAGAGAAGGGTGAGTGGGACGCGCCATTACCTGGACACCTCCAAGCAGAGTGGGTGAGATGGAAGTCCTCCCTCCAATGCCTTCAAGACATACAGATCCCCCGCTGCTACACGTCTCTTTCCACCTCTGCAGCAAGCACGAGAGAGTTGTGTGTGTTTGCGGATGCCTCAACCAAAGCAATCGGCAGCGGTGGCCTACTTGAAGGTCACCGATGAACATGGACACTCTGAAGTTGGATTTGTGCTTGGTAAAGCAAAGCTGGCGCCAATGAAGGAGACTACAATCCCCAGGCTCGAACTCTGTGCTGCAGTCCTTGCGGTTGAGATAGCCGAAACTGTGGTGAGTAGCATGGACTCACACATGAACTCTGTCACTTTCTATTCTGACAGCAAAGTTGTCTTAGGTTATATTAACAATGAGCAGAGAAGATTTTATGTTTATGTGAGCAACAGGGTCCAACGCATCTGACAAGCAACGTCACCTCAACAGTGGAAGTATGTCTCATTAGAGCTCGACCCGGCTGATCATGGCTCCAGATCCGTTGCTGCTGCATTATTGAAAGACATCAACTGGCTGACCGGACCCGCCTTCTTGTCTGATAAGCCTCCAGCTGAGAATCAGTCACAGTTTGATCTAGTTCACCCAGAATTGGACTCTGAGATCAGACCTCAGGTTGAAACGCTAGTCACTGAAATCACACAGCCCAACTTAGGAACAGAACGCTTCGAGCGCTTCTCAAAGTGGACTTCTGTGTTGAGAGCACTTGCGGTCTTGATTCACGTGGCCCAGTGTTTCAGACAAATTGATAAAGACAACACATGCAGAGGGTGGCATACCTGTAAGAAAGCAGTCACGCCAGAGAACCTGGAAAAAGCAAAGAAACTGTTGATCAAGAACATGCAGCAAGAAAGATATCCTAGTGAATACAGGAACATTCAGAGTAAAACAGACATTCCAAAACAGAGCAGCATTGCAAAGTTGTCCCCAGTGGTTGACAATTTTGGACTTCTCAGAGTGGGCGGACGCATCACTCAGTCTGGCCTTGAGATAAACCGTACCAATCCCCTCATCATCCCAGTCCGGCACCACTTAACGACTCTCCTTGTGTGCCACCATCACGAGCAGGTGAAACACCAGGGCAGACATTTCACTGAGGGGGCCATCAGGGACGCTGGACTGTGGCTGGTGGGCGGAAAGAGATGTATCAGAGGCACTCTGTCCCAATGTGTCACCTGTAGGAGACTGCGTGAAAAGCAAGAGCATCAGCTAATGGCAGATCTGCCTGCGGACCGGCTACAAGCTGCCCCACCGTTCACGTACGTTGGCTTGGATGTGTTTGGCCCATGGGAGGTTATCAGCCGTCGGACGAGAGGTGGACAAGCGAACAGCAAAAGATGGGCAGTAATGTTCACCTGTCTGTGTGTGCGTGCTGTACACATTGAAGTGATAGAGACACTGAGTGCATCTAGTTTCATAAATGCTCTACGAGATTTTCTCCATCAGAGGCCCTGCCGCACAGATTAGGTCTGACAGAGGCACGAACTTTACTGGTGCTGCAAAAGAATTGAATCTGGAAGATGATGCAGACATGCAACGTTACCTACAAGACCAGCAATGCAAGTGGATTTTCAACCCCCCACACGCCTCGCATATGGGAGGGGCCTGGAGCGACTTATCGGTGTGGCCCGTCACATCCTAGACTCCATGTTCCTGCAGCAACGTTTCTCTTCATTGACGCACGAGGTCCTCGTCACACTCATGGCAGAGGTTTGTGCAATCATGAATGCGAGGCCCCTGCTGCCTGTGTCAACTGACCCTGAGAACCCTCTCATACTCACCCCCTCCATGCTTCTGACTCAAAAGACAGGAGCCCCGTTGTCACCTCCGCCAGACTTTGGCAAAGCAGAGATCATCCGTCACCAATGGAAGCTGGTACAACATCTCGCAGAGACATTTTGGCACAAATGGCAACGTGAATACCTGAGCACTCTGCAAAGTCGTGTCAAGTGGCAGAACAAAAGGCCTAACTTGCAGGAAGGAGACGTCATCTTGATAAAAGACAATGCAGTGCCAAGGAACCACTGGCCAATGGCAGTGGTCGCCAAAACTTTTCCCAGCAGAGATAATGTTGTCAGGACTGTAGATATCAGAGTGATTCGCCACGGTATTCCCAAAGTGTTTAAAAGACCAGTAACGGAACTTGTCTTACTTTTCTCCCCTAAACAAGATGTTACATGTGTAAATCAATGTGTTGCTACGAAGTTTAGATTACTCTGTTTCTCGTGAAATGGCTGCTCATGCTTACTAGAAAACGATGTTTTGCATTTGGTTTGGAAATGATTGAAGAAGGCAATTTGAGTTAATAGATACTTTATTTGTGTTTACAGTTTTCCAGCTTGTTTTTGCACTGCTATGTGTAAAATAAAGGAGAGGAGAAAAGGGACTTCAAGATAAATGTAATGACTCTGGGCGGGTCTGATCGAGGGGAATTTGCATATCATAATTAATAATTCATAATTAATAATTATTCATACAGACTTGGATCAGCCCGGTCTTACATGTTAATAAATCCCTCGATGAGGGCTTTCTGTTAACTTTACTTATATGTATACATGTGTATCTCTGCAATTAACCACAAATTAATTGTAACAGATTGCACAGACCACGTCTTACAAGACAAGTAAAATTAATTAGCTCAATTAATTTATAGAGCAGGGAAAACTTAATTCTCTGGCCAGAAGAATTTAGCATTCCAACTCCATAAAACATACCCTTTTTGGTATGTTTAGTTATATAGAGCATGCAGCGTTCGATCTACACTTCAGGGACTTTATTTTGAGCATTGGAACAGTAAATCAGTCAGGATGAGTATATTGGTTTAATTAATCCACTATAGCATTCAATAAGGCAACTAAGTAAGCATTTACTACGTTACAATGATACATGTATATACAAACATTAAACACAAACTAAGACGACGCAGGGCGTTAGACGATAAGTGAGTTGGAGAGAGAGAGAGAGAGAGAGAGAGTGAGGGTGAGAGAGAGGGAGTTACAGTCACCAAACAGCCAATTAATCTTTCTGAACACCATGAAAACACTTTCTTTATGCTTCTGAGAAGCTCTAAAAGAAGGTAACGTTATACTTGCACAACATGTTTGGTCTGTGTGTGTCACGGACTCGTGGCCAGGCCCGGTTGGGCCGCACGATGAATGGAGAGGCTCTCCTGTGTGGCGCGCGTTCCGTGGAGCGCGGCGCTTTTGCACTGCCCGTCCTGGCGCGTGCATGGTTGGTTGCGTGCGCGTGGCTTCTTTGTTCCGTGGGGAGTCACGTGGCGTTCGTTGGCATTCGGCGCGAATGTTTGAAAGGCTTAAAAGTCTTTGAGGTGACGTTACCCCGAGGAAATAGATCGGCAAAGTCCACTTCCTTTCCTGGGAAACGAACTTGGTAGTTCATTTGAGAAGAAGACGAAACTTTGGACGATCAAAGAAAGGATCCCGGTTGGGGGTCGGATCTCCGTGAGGAGATCCTTTACGTGCTTCTTGGCATGAAGCGTTTTCGGAAGAGAAAGGGCGGAGCTGGTGCACTGCCTTTATCCTCTTGGGGACATCCATCCCCTTCCTGTTGGCTTGAGCCAATCAGGGAGATGGAGGCTGCACGCGGGAAACATTCTTTTATGGTGCTTTGTTCTCAGACCACGCGCTCCTCGTGGGAGGGGGTGTGTTCACATAAGGGCTACTATTGAAACAGTTCGATCATCCTTGGCAGTAAAACATATTAAAAACACACTTTACTTTACATCTCTGTACATATTCGGGTCGTTCATCTGATACGTATTCTAGAGACACCAAGGAGCATTATGTTACATTAAATGAACATATACTTCTGTTTACAATGCCTAAGGAAGTTATTTCTAATTCCTGTTTTATGCTGCAACCAACAAAGATATTTCACGGTGACCTGGGGAAAAACACACATACATAGAAACACATTGAATATATCTGGTTAAATGTCTTTTAACACAGAAAAGTCCATCTCTTGGGTCAGAGACATAAAGCACATTCCACAGTCTTGTAACATGATCTCACTCCAGTGAGTGGAAGAATGTGTGTGGCGGTGTATGTGTGTGTGTTTGTGTGTGTGTGTGTGTGTGTGGGGGGGGGGGTCCGAGTCCTTGGAGGACGGTTGATTCAGTCTGGCCAAAATCATTACATCTCCCCCTTTCGTTAGATGAAGTCCTTACGTGGACTTCCATCGAACGACACCCATCGCAATGGATGGAGGGCAGGTGAATCATGAAAGTCAGGTAGCAGGTGGTGGCTAGGCTGAGGTTCGGGCTCAGCTTGATGAGGTTGGACGCAGTCTCCAGTGTGGTACCCTCTTCCTGAGGGTCCAGTGGTGGCTGTGGAGGTTTGCGTTTGTTGAGTCTCTTGTGGAGTGTGAAAGTCAAGTGTCAAGACGTGGTTGATTACCGTAGAGGTACCCAGCGCAGAATCAGCTGCGGTCCAGGATTGGACAACAGGTGATGCAGTGGTGCAGTGCAGTGTAGCAGGTGTTCAGTTGAAACACAGCTAGGAGAGCTATGTTGCTGAGAACAAGTTCAGTTCGGCTGGGCACCCCCGTTTTTCACAGTTCATAATTCCAGTTCTGGAATCAGGGTGAAATCATGGGTTTCGTAAAGGATGGGACTTGACTCAGGCTCAGTCGCAGCAGGGTAGCTCGAGTCTCGGAGCAAAGGCTGCCGGATGCTGAGTTTTGAGCAAAGTCCTTCTGGCAGACAGTAAACAGTTGTCTCGCTGGAGTTCACTTGTCTGGTTCAGTAGAATGCCGTGAGCGTTGTGGATCTGTCACAGCTACTTTCCATTTCTTGATGGTCTGTGAGGAGGCACTCTGTGTTGTGAGTTACCTTTTGGCTGAAGGATTTCAGTTCGTTTTGTTGCTGGACATGCCGGTGTTTGACTGCGTTCTGACAGCAGCGGCGTGGGTGTCCATTTAGCTCTGCTTGCGTGGTGGTCGACCCTATGCTGTGTGATGTCGGACCTGGTGATGACTGCAGTTGTCCTCTGGTTGGCTGGAGGCACAGGAAGACGACCACAGCAGCAGCATCCTGTAACAGAGACAGGGGAGAGAGAGAGAAAAGGGAGGAAAGATTTCAGCGGCTGTTGGCTGGGACAGCCTGATGCCTTTGAGGATGCCGAGATGTCCTGGTGCTGCGGTGTGCAGCCCACATGGTGCGTGACAGGCATACACTGGCTGGTATATCCCCCTTTTTGTACTGTGGCAGCACAAGCTGTGGCGAAGTGATGTCACGAGGTACATAAATTTCAAGTGTTGGGCCGTTTAGCAGCATGTGCTTGGTGAGCTGCCGTTGTCGTGGTTGACGGCCGGTTTGGGCGGTTGGAGGGGTTGAGAGGTGGTTGTCTCAAAGTTCATTTGGTTAGTCTCAGTTTTTGGTAAGCTGAAAGGTGCAGGGTAGCAAGTTCACGTTTACATTTGGTGCTGAGGCTGTGCCTTTATGGCTGGTTGCAGGAGTTCTTGTGACCTCTGTGACCTGCCAGTTAGGTTCTTTTGACCTGTGTGACTGGAGGGGGAGGGGTACTTGAACTTGAGCTCAGACATTCAGTTGTTTAAAGTCTATTAAAGGCTCATAACGATCTAACAGATCTTGGCCAATCAGACGTGCGTACGTGATCGTTCGTGATCGGTACACTGGGTAAATCCGGCACATAGGGACCAATTGTTGGGTGAATGAGAGCTACCTGTGTTGAGCCAGATGTCGTTTTGGCTGTAGGATTGCACCTTCAGCTTACCTGTTTGGGATTTGAGAGTTCGCTCTGATTGTTTGAGTCTTTTAAAGAGTTGGGCTGGCAGTAGCGTGATGTTTGAGCTAGTGTCTAGCATGGCTTCAAGGCTCAAATCATTGTCTCTAGGTGGCTAGGCAGAGTTTGTGCCACCCCCTTTTGATTAGGTTTCCCAGAAGTCCTGGCGTCTGGGCTGATGTTGTGTGGGACACGGTGTTGTCATGCTCAGGCTGTGCAGCTGTCAGTTGTGGTGGCTGCTTGGTGCTGTCACTTTGTGAAGTGGCAGTGAGCTCTGTGGTGTGATGCTGACGAGCAGTGTTCTGGGTGTCTGTTTGGGTCTTCGCTGAGACATAGCATGTCTGGCTTGTCCTTCTTGTGAGATCTTGTGCAGAAACTCTTTCAGCACCTTCAGGATTTTTGCTGTCAGTGACATGGCTGCACTGTTGTTATCTGATGTGTGCTCAGATTTGTGCTTACCAGTGGCGTGTTGAGAGGGGGTACCGCTCTGGGCTGGTTGGGCTTGAGTCTCTTGGTGATGAGGTGCGGCTCAGAGCTCTTGCTCTGGTGCGGTCGATGAGCACCAGGACTGTTGTGTTGCCCTCTGTTGGCTTGGAACGGTTTACTCTCAGTGAAAGTGTGGGGTGCCTCCTAGAGGCAGCTCTGAGTCGGTGCTCAGAGACAGGTTAGTTTGAGGGTGTTTACCCAGTCTTTCGGACAAAGTCTTTGCGTAATGTGAGCTTGTGGTCTCGTAGCTATGGTAGATATGCTACAGGGACAGGCCAGGGTGCTTACGGAATAACTCACTGTGGGATGCAAGCTTCAAAGAAACAAAGTTCTGAGATTGGCATCCTTTCCATACCTGGTGGTTTGTCGGAGTCGGTGGAGTTTCAAGTCGGTCTTGCTTGATGTCCACGGCGGTGAGAACTTTTGGTATGATTCTGGATCAGGGAGTTAAGCGATTCGAAGCTTATTGCAACAGCTAATAGTCCATTTTGGCAGTCTCTGTTTGACGAGCTAGGAAGCTGTGCACCTCACGACTGGACGTAATCCATCTCGAGCAGAATCTGTTTCATGCGGTCAGGTTGGTTAGAGCAGTTTGCAAGTGACAGTCTGGTCTGCATGTTCGTGGCTTTTCTGGTTAGCTTGGTCAAATCCTTTTGGAGCCATGGCGTGGTTTGTGGCAGTGGTTCCTTGGGAGGTTGAGGTCAGGTTACGCAGGGCTCTGTGGCATTCCGGCACACTAGTTGTGAGTGATTAATGCGTGGCCCTAAAAGTTCAGAACTACTGCTTAATAGGTTCGTTAAGTGTTTAAGCATAAAGCTAAGTGTCTCTTGTGTCCTAATCTTAGCTGCGAATGTTAGGGGGCTAAGTTTTGTGTGGTTCCAAGGGTATTTCCTGGGAAGGACATAGCCGAGATGAAATAAATGACGCAAGTTGGGTCTTTATGACTAAGTTATTTCTCTGGACTTAGCTGGTGGTTCACTATGGCTCGATGGCGTGAACGATAATAGGGGAAAGGACAGCTTTCTTATTTAAATTATGCTTATTGTCGATCCTCATGACTCTAGTAGTGCCTTTAGTAAATTGTTAGAGATTACTTGTGTTAGAGGGTCACAAAACGAGTGCACTGGCTGGAACTAAGCCAAAATAACAAATAAGGGTGTCTGCTTCCTTTCTGGGCCCTATGGGAAATGGAACCACACTCGGACAAGAGAGGCAAAGGAATTAAATCATATAGAGGACCTAATGGACAAGGGAATAGCTGCTTGCTATTATTATCAAGGTCAAAGGAATGAAATAATTAACGAGAGGAAAAATAAAATCAAAATTAAAGCAAAAGGAAATAAAATGATCAAAACATGGGAATGATCTGAAGTCGAGAATAATCAGTGGTATTAGTGGCTAAACTTTGGATTTGCTTTGATCAACACTCTATAGTGGGTTGTAGCGGTTGCGTGTTCAAGACCACATTGGGTGTGTTCCTCCAAAGGTTTAGTCAACGTGCCACGAAAAATTCCTATGGTTATACAAATTCTTCTGTAGTTAGTTACGCAGTTTACCTGCAGTTAAACTTGAGTTTAATTAACAGGGCATCTGTGAAGTTAGTCTTCAATGGTTAGCAAGGAGTTTTCCTAACCCTGTGAGGGTAAACTTTGGCTAATAGAGAATTGCAAACACGGAAAGTGAATAATTAGAAACCCTAAGTGGTGTTGAGGAAAGTATTTTAGAATACTTTGCACTGTGGAACACAGCGGTGATTAAGGGTTCAAGAGAATAATGCTAACTGCTAACTGTGGAGGTTATTCAGCTTAGCCTGCATTGGATTGGAGCTATGTTAGGTTAGCTTAGCCCAAGTTAGCTTGATGCTAAGCTAGGTTAGCTTAGCCTAAGTTAGCTTAGTGATGGGTCAGTTTAGCTTAGCCTAAGTTAGCTTGATGCTAGGCTAGGTTAGCTTAACCACCCAGGCAGGTTTGTTTACAAAAGTGACATTAAGAGTTAGCACTTCCTGTGACAAGTTGTCATGGGAGCCGGAGGGTGTCAGAGCAATTCAACAGTACCTGAAGAATGTCTGTGTATTTTACATGAATCATGCATGTTTTAACGGGTTAAATGGGAGGCACCTATACTTTATGATTTTCAAGAACTTGGTTGCATTAAGTAAAACGCAAATGTGTTTTGGCATTTGCTAATTTTCTCATGGAACTCTGCTCTTTACTTCACAGTCTTCTATTTGTTTACAGAGTAAGGAAATAGATTTGCTGCAAGTCAAAGCTTGTCTTGTTCTATTTGCTTACAGAGTAAGGGAATAGGATTAGCTTTCCTAAGCATATATAGTTACGTCTTTCTCATGCATGGATGCTGACTTTTCCTGCGAGTTACTTCTTTTGATCGTTTAGTAGCTTTCTGCTTGTAGAAGCAGCTAAAATTTAGGTGAATTGCATTGAATCTAACAATAAAATTAAGGCCTTTACTTTGTAGAAGGGAAGCGTCGCCCAGATCTACATACATATAACTCTGTCCTGAGCTGTCTTCGTCAGAAACAGGTTTACTTATACCGCGATTTTGGATTTCTTTTTTTTTTGTTTCCCAAGCGGAAAAGGTATCGGTACAGATTACAAGCTGCTGAGATGATTCTTCTGTTACACAGACTTACGCTTTAATGCTGAAGTTCCTGATACCAGTTGGGAGTCTAAGGCCTAACATTTTTTTTAAGTAGAGATGTCAATTCCCGCTATTTGTTTTATCTGCATTTAGGCAAGCCAGCTATCAAGATGCGTATTGCGCGTAGTGTTTTAGTTGGACCGCGAGGGTCAAGTGCACCGCCTGTTGATTAACAGTAATTTAAACTCGGGTGATTTTACTACACTCTGTCGTCAAGGCAAAGTATGGAGTGGGTGTTTTCTGTGACTCTTCACTGTCGTGAAATGTTTAACGTGCCGTTCCAAACAACATCTAGAAACTGTTTGTTTCAAAAGAGTCATGCATAGTCTGTCGGCCGTTGAGGCGTACATGTCTATGTAAGATTCCTTTAACTTAGTAAAATTCTTAATTCTACAAACGCAGAGTCTTGCAACTCTTTGAACACCCATTTTCATCTACTTTTAAAAGTTCTACGTCCAATGTTGATCAAGGACCTTTTAGCAGAGTCTTGCACTGCGTTCGTGCAGTGTCTTCTGGGTTGCAGTTCAGAATAATTTGGGGTTTTAGGAATTCTTACTGAGTGGGCCTTCACGCATCGTTGAGTGGGCCTTGCGTGGGGCAGGAGAACTATGGTGACTGACGGGATAGGAGGAGAGGTTTCTTGAAACTGGTGTCCTCCTCAGTTATAGGTTCGCTGCAAGTTCCACAGCAAACTCGTTCGGAGCCGGTAGTGGTAGCACAGGCCCTCCTGGGTCTGTTCTGCTGGGTGTCGGTGTCGTGTCAGACACCGGTTGGAGACAGCAGGTGGAAAGTCGATGTCTTGTAGATTGTCAGAGATGTGGTGGAAGGCGGGCTTTCCCACCTCCCCTTTCAGCTCTTGTGTTGTTGGCTGAAATGTGCAGACTGGTTAGGGGAGACTTGTGGTGTGTGTTTCCCCTTTCTGGTCATGCTGAAGTCTATAAGAGTATTGCAACTCTGTGGATCAAGTTCATGTTCGAGATCTTGTCTCTGCTGAACGAGCTTGTGGATGGTCACACGGGCCTCTTGAGAGTTTCTTTCGTAGGCCGTGGCTTTCGAATCTCTTTAAGTTCAGCCTCTGCTCTTTGCAAAGGGGCTTCACTTTGTCGAGTTTCTCGTTGAATTCCTCTTTGGTTCTTTTCTCTGACTATTCTCTTCAGTCTGTGTAGAAGATTTAGACAGGGCAGTTTGAAGTCTTTTACTTCCTTCTGTAGCTCGGGGTCGTTGTCATCCTCGGCGTTGCGACCTTGTGCTCCAGGGCGATGCGGCTCCTTTTGCGGAGGCGTGCGTGTGCGCTGAGCTGGTAGGCGAGGTTGACGTGTCTGGCCCAGTCTTTGTCGTGGGAGCTTTGGCTTGGTTTGTGTGCCATCAGCTTGTACACGTCTGCGTCCAGTTGCTCTTGGCTCGGGGCTCTGAGTAACCGGTGGCTTTGGGCAGGGATGGAGATGAATCATGAGTCATGAATCTCGGCCATGTCTCCAGGTTGTCCCCGCGGGTTGTGGGACTGGAACATACTGGCTGCACTGTGGGCGAGATGAACACAACACACACAGAGAGGCCAATGCAAGTTCGACTGACGTCTAACGAGCTATAATACCGGCTAGGCCGTGTATGAAAATTTTGGTTAACTGATGCAGACAGTTAAACCGTTAGGTGGGACAATTTGGGTAGGTCATCATGGGTCTGAATGAAGATTTGACAGGGCGCTGAGCTTAGGGGTTACCTGTTGATGCTAACGACTTGGTTGTCAAACTATTCTTCAGCTTTCCTTGGCGTGTCAGAGAGGTTCTGTCTCTAGGTGAACTGAAAGGAACAGAGCACAACAGAACAGAGCAATGGCAAGCTAGCAAAGTTTGAAGTAACATGCAACCATCAAAGATGGGGAGGTCTGTAATGAAATGGCATTAATAGTACACAAGAAGTGTTAAAAGTGAAAGAGGCAGTTTGTGAGGCTAAAGCCTGCAGTTTGTGGCTTGGAGAGGCGGAGGAAGCCAACCACTTCAAATATCAGGGGAATCTCTAGATTCGGATGGCCAATATTAAGTGGATGGGTTTTAATACCTTTTTCTAGTTTGCCTGGGGTGAAATGAGGTCATCCCGGTTGGAGTCAGCCTCGTGGCTGGTCCCTCTGTCACCCCCAACACCTGACAGCAGTGTCCCGGGCATTTCGTGCATCTGTACCGAGGTGCGCCCTTTCAAGCAACTTGACCTTGAACACAACCGGCGGTGCCAGATTGGTGGTGTCGTGTTGTCGGGCCGCATCAACAGAAAGATACAGGAAAGTACGAGACCTGCGCTCAGTCAGCGATGGTGGCGCAGATCAGACGAACCAGCCAGCCGGACCCCAAGCGAAGGTGACTGTCACATCACCACAGCACTTGAGAGATTTCTACCTACAAACACAAAACAGGATGAAGAACAAGTGTGCCTCAATTTGAATTAAAGCTCCTCTATCCACATCAAGTTGAGTGTCTATTTTTGTTGAAAAATCAAAGGCAACGGCTTTACTAAAGTCTATGGTATAAACACGAAGGGAATTGTGACAATGTCAATTATCAGAATAACCCAACCTCCATACAGGGAAGAGATAGCATTAAGTGCAGCGGGAGGAGCACAGGAGGAAGCAATCTGTAGTGGCGAGTTTTGGCCACTAAGGGTGTGTGTCCCTTCCTCCTAGTGGTCAATCTGGCTGACAGAGAGCTTGATTTGAAGTGCATTCAAACTGATTTAAATACAATTCAAATTGAGCAAATGCATAGGGGTTAAGTAACCTTTAGATTAGGAAGGATACAGTTGTAATAAAACCAGATCAAAATTATTAAAAATACTTTGAAATGGAAATATAGAAATAAAGCCATAAAGCAATTTCCCAATGGGAAATGAGAGACTTAATTCAAATTAACTTTGAAATTTTGTTTTTTTTTCAAACCAAATTTAAATAAGTTTAGTAAAATTACAGGTTGGTGTTATATTTGATGACAATCACGATTATGGTGAGGGATCAGTGACTGTAACCAAAAGGGGTGCACCCTAGTGTTTGGCAGTAGTATTACAGCCAGCCCGCTTTCAAATGTGATTGTTTCAGAGGACGTGTAGCGAATTACACACCTATTTTCTGCATAATCACGAATAGTGCGGAATTTAAATCTCGACGGATTTCTTTTCGGTACTATATTTTACAAACACGTTTGGCAGGATTTTTTTTTTCACTGCGCCGTGCGAAAGGGAAACAGGAATTATCCATCTGTTTCAAAAACTCCAAATAACATTTATCACAACTACCGTTAATGATTAGAATGTTTTCAGTTTGGATTTTCTTTTGGTGCTATTTTTTTTTTTACAAACACGTTTGGCAGGATTTTCTTTTTCGCTGCGCCGTGCAAAAGGGAAACAGGAATTATCCATCTGTTTCAAAAACTCCAAATAACATTTATCACAACTACCGTTAATGATTAGAATGTTTTCAGTTTGGATTTTCTTTTGGTGCTATTTTTTTTTTTACAAACACGTTTGGCAGGATTTTCTTTTTTCGCTGCGCTGTGCAAAAGGGAAACAGGAATTATCCATCTGTTTCAAAAACTCCAAATAACATTTATCACAACTACCGTTAATGATTAGAATGTTTTCAGTTTGGATTTTCTTTTGGTGCTATTTTTTTTTACAAACACGTTAGCAGGATTCTTCGCTGCATTGTGCAAAAGGGGAACAGGGATTACTCATCTGTTTCTTGCTCCAATAGACATATATCACAATAGCACTTATGATAATATGCGGTTTTTATACATTGAGTAGCTAAGTCAATGTTTTTTTCAACCAGGAGCTCATCGTTTTTCTAACGATTATAATATAAGATAAGGCCTTTTAAGACTAGAGGAAGAATCTCGTTCAACTAAATCTTGTCTTCCAATGTCAGAAGAATCTCGTTCTGACAGAGGAGTTAAAATTATTAAAAATGTTTGTCCAGAGGTTTCTCTTCCATCTGTGTCAGAACAAATTTAATACTGAGGAAACTGCAGTTTACTTTTAGCAATTTAACAGTGACTAAAACGTTTGAACATTTAGCAGCTTGTTAAATATGCTTGGCTGAGGCGGCTTTTGTGCCCAGCTCAGTCATATCGTGAGTTCGCAAAGCGTTCACTCCGATGTGCGCGTGTAATATTAAATATTACATAACAATATTAAATAACAATATACACATTTGGACTGAAACTGATTTGCTCATAAACAAGTTTGAAGTGCTCGTTCATTCTCCACCATTCTGTAATGACTCTGGGCGGGTCTGATCGAGGGGAATTTGCATATCATAATTAATAATTCATAATTAATAATTATTCATACAGACTTGGATCAGCCCGGTCTTACATGTTAATAAATCCCTCAATGAGGGCTTTCTGTTAACTTTACTTATATGTATACATGTGTATCTCTGCAATTAACCACAAATTAATTGTAACAGATTGCACAGACCACGTCTTACAAGACAAGTAAAATTAATTAGCTCAATTAATTTATAGAGCAGGGAAAACTTAATTCTCTGGCCAGAAGAATTTAGCATTCCAACTCCATAAAACATACCCTTTTTGGTATGTTTAGTTATATAGAGCATGCAGCGTTCGATCTACACTTCAGGGACTTTATTTTGAGCATTGGAACAGTAAATCAGTCAGGATGAGTATATTGGTTTAATTAATCCACTATAGCATTCAATAAGGCAACTAAGTAAGCATTTACTACGTTACAATGATACATGTATATACAAACATTAAACACAAACTAAGACGACGCAGGGCGTTAGACGATAAGTGAGTTGGGAGAGAGAGAGAGAGAGAGAGAGAGAGTGAGGGTGAGAGAGAGGGAGTTACAGTCACCAAACAGCCAATTAATCTTTCTGAACACCATGAAAACACTTTCTTTATGCTTCTGAGAAGCTCTAAAAGAAGGTAACGTTATACTTGCACAACATGTTTGGTCTGTGTGTGTCACGGACTCGTGGCCAGGCCCGGTTGGGCCGCACGATGAATGGAGAGGCTCTCCTGTGTGCGCGCGTTCCGTGGAGCGCAGCGCTTTTGCACTGCCCGTCCTGGCGCGTGCATGGTTGGTTGCGTGTGCGTGGCTTCTTTGTTCCGTGGGGAGTCACGTGGCGTTCGTTGGCATTCGGCGCGAATGTTTGAAAGGCTTAAAAGTCTTTGAGGTGACGTTACCCGAGGAAATAGATCGGCAAAGTCCACTTCCTTTCCTGGGAAACGAACTTGGTAGTTCATTTGAGAAGAAGACGAAACTTTGGACGATCAAAGAAAGGATCCCGGTTGGGGGTCGGATCTCCGTGAGGAGATCCTTTACGTGCTTCTTGGCATGAAGCGTTTTCGGAAGAGAAAGGGCGAAGCTGGTGCACTGCCTTTATCCTCTTGGGGACATCCATCCCCTTCCTGTTGGCTTGAGCCAATCAGGGAGATGGAGGCTGCACGCGGAAACATTCTTTCATGGTGCTTTGTTCTCAGACCACGCGCTCCTCGTGGAGAGGGTGTGTTCACATAAGGGCTACTATTGAAACAGTTCGATCATCCTTGGCAGTAAAACATATTAAAAACACACTTTACTTTACATCTCTGTACATATTCGGGTCGTTCATCTGATACAGTATTCTAGAGACACCAAGGAGCATTATGTTACATTAAATGAACATATACTTCTGTTTACAATGCCTAAGGAAGTTATTTCTAATTCCTGTTTTATGCTGCAACCAACAAAGATATTTCACGGTGACCTGGGGAAAAACACACATACATAGAAACCCACTGAATATATCTGGTTAAATGTCTTTTGAACACAGAAAAGTCCATCTCTTGGGTCAGAGACATAAAGCACATTCCACAGTCTTGTAACATGATCTCACTCCAGTGAGTGGAAGAATGTGTGTGGCGGTGTATGTGTGTGTGTTTGTGTGTGTGTGTTTGTGTGTGTGTGTGTGTGTGTGTGTGGGGGGGGGGGGGTCCGAGTCCTTGGAGGACGGTTGATTCAGTCTGGCCAAAATCATTACATAAAGCATCATCTTATTTCTTTGTTCACCTCACCTGGCTGTTTATACGCACTGGATAGCTGAAATACGCAGACGTTTAGTGAGACCAGTACATTACTACATGATTTTTACAAATGTCATATAGCCTATAAATTGTGCAGTGTGCAATTGTGCATTCTAAATGGGAAGATCAGTGTTGGTTAATGCCGACAATGTTGGTTCTGATGACTTCAGTCATTAGATCTTTCACTGCTGTGAATTTGATGTGGTTACTACTAGATTAATACATAAGGATTGTTCATTTGTCCAAATGGTTATTTGTTTGATTGTGGGATCCTCTGTTATTGTGCTTAGTGAAAATTTAAGTCTTGTGATTCATGAGGATTGTTGGTGGAAGTACATTGTATGTGGATAGTTGTTATTAAACACATTTAATTGAGTGATTTTTAACACTGGTCAGTTTTGATGACGTCAATGTAATTAATTAATAGTTTAAATAGTGGTTAAAAGGATTAGAGCATTCAACACACTTAAGAAGGCCTGCAAGCCTAAACATCGCAAGCCTAAGCGGATTACAGCTATATTCCAATGCCATACAGTCTTGGAACGACTTCAAGATGGGTAAATCAGCAGCTCTAGAATAAAGTTATTATCCAGATAAAGTTAGTTTTGATTGATTAATTCCCACACAAGCTAGCTCAAAGAGATGTGTTTATAGTCTAGATTTCAACTGACAGAGTGTGTCTGCTTCCCAGACAATGGTAGAGAGACTGTTCCAATATTTTGGTGCTATATTGAAAAGGATGAGCAGTTGATTTTGATATTCTAGGTATTGTTAACTGGCCAGAATTGTGAGATTGCAATAGACGTGAAGGACTATAATGCTTCAAGAGCTCGCTCAAGTACTGATGAGCTAAATCATTTAGTGCTTTGCAAGTAATTAGCAATGTTTTAAATGTACACGATGTTTAATAGCGAGCCAATGTAGTGTTGACAGAACTGGGCTAATGTGGTCATACTACCTGGTTCTAGTAAGCACTAGTGGCTGCATATTGGACGCATACAGTATAAGTAAGATATTTTATACTCTTATAGTTTTGGTATCTGGGTTAGCTGTGCATGTTTTTGATTGTTTCTTTTTTTTCAGATCCAAAATGAATTTATTCTGCAGAGATGTTTGAACTTCAGATTGGTACCAGTGCTGTTTCCCAATGCTAATCAAGTAAGTCTCCAAAAACAAAATTGATTTGCTAAGGGGATGAGAAAAAATACATATTTGAAAAAAAAAAAATATATATATATATATATACACTCACCGGCCACTTTATTAGGTACCCCATGCTAGTAACAGGTTGGACCCCCTTTTGCCTTCAGAACTGCCTCAATTCTTCGTGGCATAGATTCAACAAAGTGCTGGAAGCATTCCTCAGGGAGTTTGGTCCATATTGACATGATGGCATCACACAGTTGCCGCAGATTTGTCGGCTGCACATCCATGATGCGAATCTCCCTTTCCACCACATCCCAAAGATGCTCTATTGGATTGAGATCTGGTGACTGTGGAGGCCATTTGAGTACAGCGAACTGATTTTCATGTTCAAGAAACCAGTCTGAGATGATTTCAGCTTTATGACATGGCGCATTTTCCTGCTGAAAGTAGCCATCAGAAGTTGGGTACATTGTGGTCATAAAGGGATGGACATGGTCAGCAACAATACTCAGGTAGGCTGTGGCGTTGCAACGATGCTCAATTGGTACCAAGGGGCCCAAAGAGTGCCAAGAAATATTCCCCACACCATGACACCACCACCACCAGCCTGAACCGTTGATACAAGGCAGGATGGATCCATGCGTTTATGTTGTAGACGCCAAATTCTGACCCTACCATCCGAATGTCGCAGCAGAAATCGAGACTCGTCAGACCAGGCAACGTTTTTCCAATCTTCTATTGTCCAATTTCGATGAGCTTGTGCAAATTGTAGCCTCAGTTTCCTGTCCTTAGCTGAAAGGAGTGGCACCCGGTGTGGTCTTCTGCTGCTGTAGCCCATCTGCCTCAAAGTTCGACGTACTGTGCGTTCAGAGATGCTCTTCTGCCCACCTTGGTTGTAACGGGTGGTTATTTGAGTCACTGTTGCCCTTCTATCAGCTCGAACCAGTCTGGCCATTCTCCTCTGACCTCTGGCATCAACAAGGCATTTCCGCCCACAGAACTGCCGCTCATTGCCTTGACCATGTCAACATGCCTAAATGCACTGAGTTGCCGCCATGTGATTGGCTGCTTAGAAATTAAGTGTTAACGAGCAGTTGGACAGGTGTACCTAATAAAGTGGCCGGTGAGTGTATATATATGAAGATGGCCCCAAGTTTACAATCTGTTGCTTTCTCTGCAGAGTCATGTTCCACTGTGGCTCCAGAGCACTACGCTCTGTACCGGTGGCCTGAAGATGCTAAAGACCTGTTACTGCGTTTACTCAGAGAAGAGAAATACATTGTCCCTCCGCTGGGCAAAGAGCTGACGCTCACTATCAAACCCCTATAAGAGTTTATCTCACTACAGCACGTTTCACCTCAAAATCAAAAGACAAAATAGGAAAGCCTATTTTATAATTTTCATAAGAATTAAGGACATTTGTAAAATTACTAAAAAAACAAGATCATTCTAAATAGTAATTCTTATTACCGCTGTGTAATTTTACTGGATTACAGTGGTTTCTAAACTTTTTCATAAACATGTGCATGAAGACACTCTCAGACATGACCTTATACATGCAAAACTCCTTAAGGATTTATTTGAAACATTGTAATTAATACAGTACTACTACAACTAATCAACTTCAATGGGCTTGTCCATTTGTGATGTGAAGTCTCTTATAAGTGGCGTCTTAACTTGTTTGTCTTTCATACTGTCAGAAGCTTTATATTTTGAGGCACACATAAGACTGTGGTCTCTCTTCATTACCCACCGTTGAACTGGTAATCTGAGGGTAAGATATGCCTTGTCATATTTTCTTGTCTTTAAAATCATAGTGTCTACACCGGATAGTGTCTACAACAGACAGCATAACTGAATTATGTTCTATAATTGTAGCTGCATAAGCAAGATCATTTTGCAGTGGGGTCTTGTATCACCCTGAAGATGTTTCTTTTGCATACCAATCCGCTGACTGTACAGCAGATGATGGTACACTATACCTTTTTATTTTATTTTTTAGCCCTACATCTGAAAAGAGTACAGAATTACTGTTAGATCCATATGTTCTGTAGATGCTCTTAATGAATACTGTAAACATGATGAAAAATACACATAGCAGTAAAATAAACACAGCCTACTCCTAGCCATATTTGGACATTTGTAATTGTGTCATTTAGATGAATTCTCACTTGTAAAACATTGTTTGGATTAAAGCATCTACTAATTGAATTAAAACATGCCAAGCTGTGATGTCTGGTGACTATTAAACTTGCCCATTTTTAAGACGATTTGGACAGAATATCTTTATTCAAATTTACTTTAACACTGCAGAGTGTGACCATACTCTGAGAGTTCAGGTTAATGATTTAATGCACTGAGCACTGCTGTAGTTTATATCACACACTCTCCAATAGAATGCTACTTTTAATTATAATTAAAATCAAATTAGAATTATATCATAGTTTTACCAGAATTATGTATAATTTTTGATTGCATTTTTTAGAGATATGAACAGACGTGGAGTCTACTAATAACATTAGAGCGACAGCAATAGGAATGCCCACAAGCATCTCCACATGTGATGTGAACGGGGCTTAAGATTGTTGTTTTTTTCAGCGGGAAAATATTTCAACGATTTAAACCTCATAATTGTGTTCTAATTAGTCTGTTGTCTACTAACCTTATTTGATAAATAGTCATTAAAGCTACATTATCAGTGTTCAAGTTTATGAATCTGGAAAGAGATAGTTTATGAAATAGGAAAGAGAAACAGTGCCTGAATTTATCAAACCTCTTGAGGCAAGAATTGTTTTACTCTTAAGTCATTTAATAATTGTTACAGTAACAACACAAATAAGAATACAAAACAGAGTAATAAGGTAGATGCCCCATTGTTTGAAACTGTCCTAGAGAAGTCAGTATGTCAGGTGATTCAACAAACAAGAAGTCTGTATTGGATGCACCTGTTTTCTCTCTTTCTTTCTCAACCATTTTCTCAACAGACTTGCTCATGAAGGCCCACCCCTAAGCCTCCAGTGGATTAGAGCAAATTGGGTACAAGACAAGCGGTTGAAAATGCCCATTGTGGTTTAAACGCCCCACTGACTGAGAAACACCCACTAGTGTTCTGCAGAGATACATGCCGGAATGATCTTGTGCTCATCAACTACAAATCACCATTAGTTCAATGTCACTGTCTTCACCCATGTGTGCTGTTGGCTTTCATCAACATTTCAGTGCTGATCCAACCCACTTCAAACATTGAAATGTCAATCTCGCCAAAAATGATGGTTGGGATCAAAACTCAACATTGAACTAATGTTACCATTCTATCTGGGAGGTGTGCACTTACAGGATACACTTTTTAGCTCACTGTGACCTCACTTTGCTGACATGTGACCACATGGTGGCATCACTGAGATCAAAGTGTTAACTCGAATATGATACAAAAACTTTGTTGCATTATTTTCCTGTTATCACTGTAAAGCTGCTTTGAAACAATCTGTATTGTAAAAAGTGCTATATAAATAAAGGTGACTTAAATACTGGCTGAGCTTGAGAAAATGAGGAAAGACAACCAAGATGGGCACACTCGAGACTCAACTAGCTTTAACTCGGCTGGAAACATCTTTCACTGAACTGAAGGGAGAACTTACAGAGCTGCAAAAGAGAACCACAGAGGCGGAGGACCGTATTAGTGCTAATGAAGACACGGCTGGGCGTCATGAGCGGGCCTTCCGTTACTCATTGCACCGAGAAATGGATTTGAATGCACGATGTGAAGATATGCAAAATCGTCTAAGGCGAAACAATCTGAGAATTTACCAAGTGGCTGAAGGGAGCGAGGGAAGAGATGTTAAGCTTTTTGTACACGATTTGCTTAAATCTGCTCTTCGACTTCCTCCCGAACTTAACATCGTCATCGAAAGGGCACACAGAGCGCTCACTGCCAAGCCCAAGAATCCTGAAGCAGCCCCTCGTTCACTTGTCGTTAGGTTTTTGGACTTCTCAATAAAAGAAATCATTCTAAGACAGGCATGGGAACAGAAAAAAGTCATGCACGAAGGGAAACAGATTTATTTTGATAACGATTTCTCTCCGATTTGCAGAAGAAAAGGGCGTTGGTGCGTGAGGCAGTAAAGCAGCTAAAGGTGAAGAACATTAAGGCAAAGTGTGTTTTCCCTGCACAGCTGAGAGTCTTTATGGAAGATGGCGCTGAAGACCTACCCAACATTGACGGATGCGGTGCTGGTACTTGAGAAGTTGGGGGTGACGCCTCGAGTAGACGAGAGGGAAAGACTGGAGACGGAGTTGTGCCGAGACGGGTGGAATACAGCGGGAAGGAGAGTCAACGGAGGTCCTGCGACACTCGCGCTACGTCGAAATTAAAGCCTTTTTCAACGCTGATGAACTAGCAGACCCTCGCCAAGTTCAGCTATCTAACTAAACCAGTATAGTTAGGAGAAGAAAATGTAAATATTTCCAATTTGGTCGTGACGCGAGAACCACTAGGTGGAGGAACACCTATCCACATCAAAGTCGCTAACGAACGTTCTGGGAGCGAGCGACAGCGAAACCGCACACGGCTGTGCTTTTTTTCCGCGGAGGACCAGTCACCAACCTCCGTCCAAGTTACACTGGGGACTGGGTCATTCAGGTTATATTTGAGCCAGTCGGGTATGTGGAAGCCTACATTGTTTTATTTGTTAGTTATGTGTTCATGTGCAAATGTTCTTTTTGTCCTGAGACATGTAATGGGCCATTACACTGTTTTTTTCTGCAATAATATTTGTAAGGTGATTTATGTGAGATTCAAGAAGGGGTTAGAGTAGTTGAATTTACAACATATTAACGGATGGATAACTTAATATGTGTTACTTATAATGTTAAAGGTTTAGGTAGTCCAATTAAAAGGAAAAAAGTGTTGAATCATTTGAAAAAACTTAAATGTGCCATAGCAATGCTACAGGAAACGCACCTCTCAGATAAGGAGCACATGAAGCTGAGAAGAGAGTGGGTGGATCAGCAATATAGCTCCTCACATCAAAGTGGGAGGAAAAGAGGAGTTGCTATTCTCTTTAACAAGTCAGTGTATTTCTCCCATGAGAAAACTTTCAATGACAAGGAGGGGAGATTTCTGATGGTGATTGGACGTATAGGGGGCATTAAAATGACTTTAGTAAATGTATATGCTCCAAACGAGGATTGTCCTATTTTCTTTAAAAATATTGCATCATTGATAGCAGACAAAGCTGAAGGGATTATTCTTATAGGGGAGATTTTAACTGGTGTTCTGAGAGCATCGGTAGATAGGCTCCCTGCTAACTTTGGTCCAAGGACCAGGAAGTCTTTAACTCTTTGTGCACTAATGGAGGAGCTGGGTTTGATAGATGTTTGGCGTTGCTACATCCCAAGGAAAAAGATTTTACTTTTTTCTCAAATGTTCACTGTAGTCACTCAAGATTAGATATGTTTTTAATGACGGGTGTAGATTCCTTTAGAGTGACCCAGTGTAATATTGAAGCAATTACCATCTCAGATCACGCTCCAGTCTTTTGACTGTTAAAGCTGAGTCCAAATAATAAATTTAAATACTGGAGTAGCAAATGTATCTATTCTAAATAGCGAAGTGATTCAACAACAAATTAGGAAAGTGTTATTAGAGTATATTCAATTTAATGACAATGAGACTGTAAGTCCATCAGTATTATGGGAGGGAGCCAAATGTGTTCTGAGAGGTAATATTATTGCGATTTCATCCAGATTAAAAAGAGAGAGGCTTGCAGAACAATTAGGACTGGAAAATAAAATTAGACAATTAGAGAAAGAATACCAAACACTACAAAGAAATGACATACTTAATATGTTGAAAGAAAATAGGAAGAAACTAAATGACTTATTAACTTATAAAGCAGAGGGGCAGCTTCGATTTGCAAATCAAAAGTATTATGAGTTTGGGAGCAGGGCAAGCAGACTGTTAGCATTTCAGCTGCGAAAAATACAATCAAGCAGAGTTGTCCATAGAATTAGGTGTCCAATTTCTGGGGAAATGCTATCACAACCCAAAGATGTGGCAAAGGCGTTTGCCACTTATTACCAAAAATTGTATAAGGAAGAGAGTTGTCAAAATAAGGGGGAAAAATCGGAAATTTTTTTTAACTCTATAGGTCTTACCAAATTGACTGAGGAGGAAGCCAATCTATTGACACGCCCAATTACAAGAGAGGAAATAAAAAACAGCATTTTAAAACTTAAAAATAATAAATCTCCAGGAGTGGATGGTCTCCCAGGTGAATATTATAAAATATTTGAAAAAGAGCTTACGCCTCTTTTAGATAAAGTTTATAACTATGCACTCTCTGAGGGATCCTCCTCAGTCATGGTCTGAAGCGATTATTAGTGTCATTCATAAAGAGGGTAAAGACTCTACACTGTGCAATTCTTATCGTCCTATCAGCCTCCTCTGTGTTGATTTAAAGATACTTACTGCCATTATTGCAAACAGAATACAAAAATATATAAAAAAACTGGTGAAACCCGATCAGACAGGTTTTATCGCCCATAGACAGGGGACTGATAATGTTCGAAGAGCTTTAAACCTCCAAATAGTTGCACAGAAAGGAACATCCCATCAATGCTCATCAGCTTGGACGCTGAGAAGGCGTTTGATCGGGTGGACTGGGGTTTCCTACAACAGACATTAAGGCACATGGGATTTAATGAGACGTTTATAAAATGGGTCCAAACTTTTTATAAAAGCCCAAAGTCACGTGTAAGGGTCAATGGGCACTGCTCAAAATTCTTTCAACTGGGACGCGGCACTAGGCAGGGCGATGCTCTGTCACCCTCACTATTTGCTTTGAGTATAGAGCCGTTAGCCGAATTGATTAGATCCAATCCTCTCATACAGGGAATAAGAGATGAATCAAATGTTCAGCATAAATTGTCACTTTTTGCTGACGATATTTTATTATTTTTGGAAAACCCTACCACTTCTGTTCCAGCCTTGCTTCACAGCCTTAATGAGTTTAGTTTGATATCAGGTTATAAAATTAACACAAATAAATCCGAAGCCTTAATGATTGTTGGGACTTGGCCATCGCAGTTGGATAATCTCGTCTCGTTAGACACTCCAAGCAGGGGTTTAGATATCTTGGAGTAATTCTTACCCCCAAGACTACGCAATTGTTCCCATCTAACTATGATAAATTGTTAAAAGAAATCAGAACTGATTTAAATAGATGGGAATGTACTACCACTTTCTCTTTTGGGTAGAATTGAATGTATTAGAATGAATATTCTTCCAAGACTATTATTTTTGTTTCAAAACCTCCCTGTTGTTATACCACAATCTACTTTCAAATTCCTAGATAAATTAACGTCAAAATTTATTTGGCAAAACAAAAGACCAAAGAGTGCGCCGTAAAATTTTAATGTCGGCTAAGGAGAAAGGGGGCTTAAATTTACCAAATTTCAAATATTACTATTGGGCTGCCCAAATAAAAGCCATGGTGGCATGGATCATTCGTGATCCAGAGTCACAGTGGGTCCCTATGGAAGAGTATTCATTGTCAGGGGTCTCTCTCTCAACTTCCATTTCTCAACCTGCAGTCTCAGAAAAAATAAAAATTACAAATGTATGGGTCAAACATACTTTAAAGATTTGGAATAAGATCCAAAAACAGTTGAAAGGAAAGACTGCTTTATCTCGAGCTATAACAATTAATGGAAATTTTGATTTCCTTCCATCTTTGTCAGACAATAGCAGCTTTCGGAGGATGGGCTGAGAGGGGCCTCCTCACTGTGGATCAATTGTTTGATAAAATGTATTTAAAACCTTTGCCCAATTAAGAGCAAAATTCAAGTTACCCTCCAGTGATTTATATAAGTATTTTCAGATAAGGAGCTATGTAACAAAACATAGGGATTGGGAAATGATTCAGAAGAGAGCCTACAAATTTAGAGAAGCATTTTATTAAGTTGATTGAAAATGGTGGTGTAATGAAAAAACAAATGTCCTTGATGTACAAAAAATTGTTGATTGACGGGTCAGATAATACACAACACATAAAACAACAATGGGAATTGGAGCTGAATGTGTCCTTGGATGATGATGTTTGGGTTAACATTTGCTCTGGATGTCATAAGGGTGTGGGCAGTCAGATTTGGAGGGAGTTTGATTGGAAGACAAAGATTAGATTTTTCAGGACCCCTTAAAATCCTTCCTCACCAAGAGTACTATGAATAACAAATGTTGGAGGAACTGTGGGTTGGTTGGTGATCAGGCTCACATCTTTTGGGACTGCCCCATCATACATAACTTTTGGAAGGACATTAGGGACATTTTGGAAAATCTATTAAAAGTGAACATCTCTTTTGACTACCAAACATTTTTACTGGATATTTTTCCAGAAAATTTTTCTCAAGACCAAGCATTTCTTCTTCATTCCTCTTAATGACGGCAAGGAAGATGATAACAATCTGTTGGTTAAAACCTGAGCCACCCACTGTCACGCAATGGATACAAACAGATAAGACAAGTTCACTTAATGGAGCGGTTGACTGCACAACTACAATTGAAAACCTTAGTTTTTGAAAGAAGATGGGGTCCTGTTATTGACTTTTTGAAATAGGACATAAGCCTATGTCTTAAATTGTTTATGTTGTTGACTGTAAATAATGTATGAAGCCCAGTCTCAGGACAATGTTCACTGTTTTTTTCTTTTTCTTTTGTGTGTATACACAATAAAGTTCAAAAAAAATAAATAAATAAATAAAGGTGACTTAACCCTACCCAAGTAGAGGATTCATTAATTCATATTCAATTAAATAAAATAAATGTAGGAATAAATAAATAAATATATGTAAATAAATAAATACATACGTTTATAAATAAATATATAAATGCATAAATAAATAAATACATGTAAAAATGTATTTATTTTCACTATAGGCCCTATCTCTGCATTCATTGATTTATTTATTTATACATTTATTTATTGATTTATTTTTGTTTTGTCATTTTTAGTCATTCATACTATACAGTTGGTAATATAGGTTAACCTAAGAACTTGTGTGTGCAGAGTTGTTACTGTTAGCGCTATATTATATAATTATTATTTCTTTTATTTAATTTGGTTTGATTTCCACTGTTATGGACCACTGTTTCCACTTTCTACCAGCAGGTGGCAGTATTTAAATGACTGACTGTATGGTGTTTGAAACAAAAAAGCAAAAAAACGAGAAACCACCCTTTATTCGTTTGTCGTTTCAAACCAAAAACAAAGAAACGGTAAAAAAAGCCGCTTTCCCGTTTTTGGTTCTGAATCCAAAAACGAAAAAAAAAAAAATCAAATAACGGACAGGTTGGCCATGTGACCCGGAAGTAATAGAAAATACGGTTTTAATAAAAAAAAATAAAAGCCAAGCTTTTAGAACGGTCATAATACGCAGCACTAGTAACGTTAGAAGATGAAAATTCAATTAATAATTATGCTTATATAAACCTGAACCGGAATAAATAAATGAAAAACAGTAGTAGTTTAATGTAGTTAGGCCTATAATATCACGTCTGCAACACTAGTCATGTTTAATGAGCGCATTTGGCTCAATACAGTTGACCTAAGAACTTATTATGTGTATGAGTTGTTTCTGTTAGCGCTACATTATATAATTAAATTTATATTTAATGTGGTTTCGACCTATGGACAGTGTCGCTCACGTTATACGGTGAGAGGGGTTCAGCGAAAAATCGGCAGGAAGTAGCTGCCGTTGACAGCTGACCGTACCTGCCAATAAAACCGGATGTCAGCTGCCGCTAATAATCGGAAATCGGAGGTGTATGCCAGTTTAACTTATTATAATTATACATTAATTTTGTATAATTTTAGTAATTATTTACATAAAATACTTTAAGTAGTAATTATTTTATATTATTCGTTTAAATTCAAGTTAAAAAGATCATACACATAAGAAACAAAAAAGCTACACTTGAAATTATGCATTTGTGTGTGGTCTCAGTGACCTTTAAGATCATATTTTGCTATAATTAAGTTCAGTTTTACACTTGCAGTACTTAAAACATTCTTGTATTTGTTTATTAAGCAGCTATAACTTTTTAAATAGGCTTGATATTTGTTCTGAAATCAGAATGATCAACAGTCATGAACAAGATGGTAAAATTCAGATAAAACTGGCTTGAAAAAGCCTAGCCAGAAAGTTTGAAAAAGTTGTATAATGTTATAGCATGGTTTAACAAGATATACCATGTTTCTAATGTTAGAGGATAACAGTTTAAAGACCCAGGATATGATGAGCGACTAGGAGTCATGAGGTTCTATCAAATAAGTAAACATTTACTGAAGAATAGTTTGCAGTTTCGTCGGTAGAGCCAGGCATCAAAATCTCACGAGGAGATTGTCTAAACAATTCTACACTAATGGATAAATAGGTGCACAAATCAACATTAATCAAGATAATTGTCAGAGTACAAAACTTGGTTCTGCGATGACCTTGGAAGTCGTAGAAATGCATCTCAGGGTCTGTTGTTGCATATCACAAGACCTGCATTCAACACACACACACACACACACACACAAGTTCCTCCAAGGTTATAAAGGGCCTAGGCTCACCATTATCAGGACAAACTACCAAAACAAACTGATAAAACACTCCCTCCTCAGAAAGTAGTACAGACAATGTTCACTTTATTTATTAAAGAAATACAAAAGTATAATTCTGTGAATCCTATCACATAAGGTAACTCAGGGGCCTGTTTCAGAAAGGAGATTAAGTGAAAACTCTGAGTATGTTAACCCTGAAATGAGGGAAACTCTGGGTTTTCCGTTTCAGAAGGGGGAATATTAAACCTGAGAAAGCAGAGTAAGTCAAGCCCGTTTCTGAAGAGAGCTAATCTATCTCAGAGTCAGTTACCATGGCAACTTACTCTGTGAACCTAACCTGGTCGGAGCAGGTTTTCTTCAGTAAACCCAGAGTTTCTTGCGGTCTCCTCCCCTTTTAAAGAGGAAGTGCTGTTTAAACACCAACAATAATACTAAATTGTATTTAGCCTACACATTCTTTAAGGAATATATATTGTTTGTCCATTGTTTAATTGACTAAATCTGTTTTGCAGTACTTTGCCAAAAAATAAAAGGATTAAAATGTTTGCTAAACTTTTATTTGATTACCACCATTTGATAATATATTTCTATTAAATCATAAAAAATGGAATAAAAAACATTTAATAAAACTCAATTATTTTTCAAACATAATTTAATAAGTTATTAATAATAAAAAATAAGATGTTAATCTTATTCATAATCAATTATTGAAGATAGTTGATGTTTTATTGAACAAATGTTTAATTTATTTAACTGTCATTTTAACAGAGGATAATAATAACTGTAATTTAATAATGCAGTTTATATATTTAATAATTGTTTAATACTATAAACCATGATATTTTCTGAGACGGTAATCATACTGTGAAACTCTCATCCGTTACAACCCCCTCCCCACCCCCGCTGTTAAACAAGTTACTCAGCCAGTTTAAATTAACTACTTTTTACTTGAGTAGATTTTTAGACTGGTATTTTTACTTTTACTTAAGTAAAAATTTATCAAAGTAATAGTAGCCTACTTTAGGTTGAATAACATTCTTCCAGTTTCACCTCTATATTATAAAAGTAAGTTACTCTAAAATAGTTATGAATTATTAACTGACATCTTCAACGGTTTAGTTAGATTAGCCTAATGTAATAATTACTATCTCTAGAAAGTATTGGTCTATATTACTAATTGCTTAATCCTATATCAACCTCAATCACTTAAACAATACAAGGACTAGAGACAAGAAACTGCACTTTTAATTCTTTTAAATTAACAATATACATTTGCATGAATTATTCTTGAATTGATCAAAGCGTGTAGAGGGAGAAGGTTACATAAAAAATATACCTTTTAAAAATGTATGTTAAATCCACTATTGTTTTATACTGAATTGGTCTATAGTTTATGCAGTAGCCTATTTAATGTAATTGCATCATATTTTATTTTAAATTACAGAAGAATTAAGAGTAATCCCTTTAATTAAATTACAATATTTATATTACTTGGTAATTAATCACACCAAACACCTCTTTTTGTCTGGCGCTGTTGCCATGGTGACTCATAATATCTGTGCTCCATTGATAATGGCTTTTTATAGTTGTGGTGCACGTGCTTAACTCAGAGTCAGTCAACTCAGAGTTGATTGAACTAACTCATTTCAGCTGTTCTGAAACTGAAAACTCAGAGTTTCCCCAGTCAACTCAGAGTTCAAGCTTTAACTCAGAGTTGGTTGAACCTCCTTATTGAAACGGGCCCCAGGTCAGCAGAAAACGGACTGATGAGGGTGTTCCTCATACTTGAGCTCTTCTATTAGATTAGCAAAGTTAGAAGGAAACAATTTTAGTTAAAGATAATCTTAACAATTTATGGTCATTGCAGTGTTACAACAAAATTACATTAGGGCATCAGTCGACAGTACAATTTATGAGGAATAAGATCAACAAGAGCATATTTTATAACAAGACACAGCGGCAGATATCAAACAAGAATAAAAAAAATAAAATAAAGTGTATGAGGGAGAGAATCAATAGTAACCAGAAAAAGATGTTGTATTCTTGAATGTGCTGCAGCGATGCAAAGTCCGGTCCCAATTATTGCAATGTTTGATAATATGTATAATAGACGGATTAAGTGAGATCAACAACAGCAAGGAAACGGGGAAAGCGACAAAAACAAGGGATAAGGCAAAGAGACACTATTAACAAGAAAATGTGTATAATTGTGTTGTGCAGCTGCAACAATGCAAAGTCCAGTTCACGGTTATTGTAGTTGTTGGGTAATGTTAAGCAAGTGGATAGGTGAGAAGAATTTCAATTTGAGGAGCATAAAAATGAAAACCATTAAAAAGAGAATAATTGAAGACATGTTGACATAGGCTACCAATACATTTCTCAGTTACCATTTAAACCACATTTAAATCAAATGTGTAAAAGTAAATACATACTGTCAAGCCAGCAGAAGTGAGCCCTCCTCCTAAATGAGTGTATCCACCAGACTTCTGAATTTAGAACAAACTAAAGACAGATTCAACAATCCAGAATCCCCCTCCTCAAGGACCACGTGAAGTAGAATTTCAGACAGGACAGCGTCCGGCAACTACTGGGTATTGCAAAAAACAAAACAAAATGAATACTACCATTTCCAAACATCATGACCTAACCTCCATTAGTACAAATTATGCATCCTATGGGTGCAGGTAATACCTGAAAACATTTAATTCAACAATAATATATGTCATAAAGCTACTATGATCGTTTGTGAGATAATAAAGGCTTTGAACTCAGTTCAATCTTTGCTTCTGTCATATTGAATGTAATACTACCACAGTCAAGATTTCGATGTTCGGTACTTGTCCTGCCTCCTCTCGTTCTGTCTCTTCACTGATTGGCATGGCTGATGTGCACTTCCTCTTTCTAAAAACAAAAACATGCATTTCATTACCAAACATTACTTAGAATAGATAAATAAAAACTATTTTGGCTATCTATACCTTCCATGTGTCATTTTTGACAGTAGCAGATTCACCCACCACCGCCTGATATGGGCCATATCATTCTGAAAAGAAAAAGATAAATTGAAATGGATGTTTAAAATGTCCAAAAGTAATACCTTTTCCTAAAAATATTAAGAGAAGGGATAGTGCTTACCTGGGTCAAACTCCCAGTTAAAAACCTTGTAGAGTGCATACTGTCAAACAGAGAACACATTTTTAAAGGGTGGTTGATTATGATTTCACTTTTCTAACTTTAGTGTAATGTTGCTGTTTGGG
The DNA here is from genome assembly GCA_030378365.1 of Hybognathus amarus. Taxonomy (NCBI): domain Eukaryota; kingdom Metazoa; phylum Chordata; class Actinopteri; order Cypriniformes; family Leuciscidae; genus Hybognathus; species Hybognathus amarus. The sequence continues at coordinate 11,048 of JAQIUQ010001131.1, read as the reverse complement.
CATAAACATTATCTGCAATGTTAAGTTATGACGATCAAAGCTCAAAGCTAATGGAAATTCTCTTATATAGAAATCATTTAAAGGACTACAACAAACAACTGGTGGGACAACACAAGCCTCCTCCTTGGCTAGTGACATCACGAACCCTAAAAATGTGCATAAACCCACAACACAACAAAGGGCTCTATACAGCATCAAAGTCCCGCCCACAGCCGGTGCTGGAAGTAAAAATATTGAACATTCTTAAAGACCAGTATCAAAGATACATACTGTCTGGCTTGTTGTTAACTTTGCATGCAACTAAAAGATCTGCAAAAAGGACAAAAGATGAGGCGAGTTAATCATAACATGAAAGAAATCAAATTCAAAATGAAACAAGACTTTAAAATTTAACTAATTACATTGTACATACTATGATTATGTAGGTGCTTTTTAAAGTCAGGGGCACGACACAAGATGTGCTGACACTCAGGGCAATGCCAATGGCACCTATTTTGTTGTTCGGGCATTCAAACAAAAGCAAGGAACACAAAATTTTTCTAGAAAGACAAGAGGATGTTAATACATTTTAGCTTACAACAAACATATAAAATGTATGTGTGCTTTGTACATTGCTTACGGATGCCATTGTCCTCAAAATGTATGGCATGCTTTACATGCTTTTCCTGAAAGTGCTCAGGACTTGACATCACTCCAGTTGTACAGTAGGGACAACTGCCTGTCCCAGAAAAGACTTTGCCTTCTCCAAAGGCAAAGGGTATTCCTACACATGTAGTGTATAGGAGAAAAGAACATGCATCAAAATAGCAACAAATTCATTCACATTTAAAGGTTGAACATTATAGAAGACTAATTCTTTAACATGGGCAGGTTTTTGCATTTTCTGCTAAAAAAAAACTTTAGTTAGTAAGATTTTGGGGAAATAATTGGATTCTTACCTGCCATAATTGTTTGTAAAACAGGGTGTACACCGAGTTAGAAAGGTAGTTCTTAAAATAACTGTTTTATAAAAATGGAATAGTACTACAACAAAAATCAAAGTTGGATATCAGACAATCCCCTGGAAAATTAAATACACAAAAAAACGATAGAGTTAGTGTTGCATGTGTCGGCTGAGCTTCTCAATAATTCCAATAAATCCACATTACCTTCATTAATCAATAGGTTAAGTTATCATGTTAACTAACGCTAAAATGTAATGGTGATAGAATAATATTAACGTTGTATTTAAAGTTAATGGTAACATTAGCCCCTCACAAACCAGGACCACACGGTGCACAAGCTGCGTTTCTACAAATTATTAAACCAGGTGTGCCCTGTTCCTGCCGATTGACTGTCCTCCACAGTTCATCTTCAACCCTAATCAAATACACCTGAAGCACCCAATTAAGGTCTTCTGGATCACTTGAAAATTAAGTCAGGTGTGTTTGATTGGGGTTAACTGTGCAGGACATTCGATTGGCAGGAGCAGGATTGAGCACACTTGAACTAGCATATTAAACTAAAGCAGGCACAGATACACTGTCTCTAACATAAAAAGTTAAAATCCAATTTAAAGAGCAACAATTATTTATTAATCTGATTCATTTACGAACTTACCATGCCAAAAGCCGCCGCCATTACTGAAAACTCGCGGGCCTGCTGTCTCTTAACTTAAAGGTAACGTTACATGTGATTGGTTGCTGCTACGTTGGAGGATACTGATTGGCTGCCACGACCTGGCAGGTCGCTCCTAATTTGGTAGGGCTTCCGGCAGTCACTGGCAGCTACTTCCTGCTGAAATGACAAAACATAAGATGTTTTGTTAAAGGGATCCTGAGTTTTCCTCTTTGTTGGGACCCTCTGGGGAGAGGTGCTTCCTTTGGGGACCTAGCAGGCATAGGCGCTCTGATGTGGATCTGTCGGGCACAGGCCCAATCTGTGTGGATCTGTCGGGCACAGGCCCGATCTGTGTGGATCTTTTATTACATGCATTATTTTATTCCCTGATGCTGATGTTGGCCTATAGATAAAATGTTAAATCTGAGGTAGGCCTAGACATATATATTCTCTCGGTTGTTTATTTTATATATTTATATAGGCTATATATATATATATAGCCTATATAAATGAATGACGTATTGAGGCAAGCAGTTCCGCGATATATATACGTCATTCATTCCCCTGTGTTCAGGTCACGTAACATAATAATAATAACACTTTATCAACATCTGGAGATTGATGAGAATTGTTCATTTCGTTTGAATCAACCAGAAAAAAGAAAAAAAAGATTAATCTTTTCTTTATTATCATTCTTAAAAATGTTGTATCCAAAGATGTTATCATATATCTTGAGTCAAAAACTACTGTACTGTAAATGTTACGATTAATATTATGATTTTATTAGGTAAATTATACATTCATAAGTAGTAAATTTAATCATTCTAAGCTTTGTTTGATGGTTTTTGGCTGATTTTTAGTTGTACATTAAGTCTCTTAAATGTATCGATAATAAGATTGTATTTGCCAAAGAATTGAAGCTAATTGAACAGTAAAGAATTATATGAGGTTTCTCTTTTTCTTTAAGAACCTGGTTTTTAATTTCTCTTAGTTATTATATTGTACAAATATATAGACTGCTCCCCTTTATTTACTTTGTATCTTTTATATTTTCTTTTCCTTTCTCTCTTTTAGTGTTAATTTCGTTGACGAAAATAATGATGAAAATTATTCATCAACGACATTTTCACAGACGAAAATGAGACGATAACTAAATAAAAACTAATTTTGAATGACAAAAACTATGACGAAAATCTATTGACATTTTCGTCAACTATATAAAAACTAAACGAAAATGTAAGATAGTGACGATTTGGGAAGCCATCCAGTCAAAACTGATGTCCTGCGTGTGTGGTAGATGCGCACATTTGTAGCTACTGTAACGTGCTGATCTACCCTGCGGCCTCATAAAACGTTAAAAAATGTGAACGTCTGGGAGAATGAGTAGAGCAGACATATAGATATGAATAAGAGTGACGATGCAAAAAAGAGCTTAATTCCGGTACGGTTCTCTGTGCACACACACCGACCCGAAGCGCGCAGCTGACGCACACACACATAGTAAGCGCGCGAGGACTGAACTGAGCTCTCTTTCGTGTCTGAATGGACAAATACACACAATAATATGTCTAAATGTCCGTTTTGGACAGTTTTCATGTACACTATGTTGGTTATGACTTAAACAGTTGTGAGTGTATCGGATGTGCATCAGTGCAATTGGATCCACATGTCATCATGGGAAATGATCTGACGTCTCAAAGTGATAGTGGCAATAAACATAATGTGGTCCTTAATATTGATCAAGAAGCAAAAGAAAAAGAGAAACACATTCACTGTTTGTTAATAGCTTTAAGTATAATAAGGATTAATTATATTTAATTTATAGAGATAAATATGTCTGCTTAAGAATGAATAAAGAATAAAGAATGATGTATGCAAGTAGTTATAAAGAATGCATATCATTCATTGAAAAGACTGTTGTACTAAAGGAAAAGTGGTTTTATTTCATTTTAAGATATTTTTTAAGTCACAGTAGTTAAATCCGCATCTGTATTGCATGTTCAGAGTTGTAAATAATTTATATTAACAGATTGATAGATTTTTTCTTCAGGAGTATATGAGTTTGTGCATTTTATTCTATTCTAAATTCTAAATGAATGCATTACAATTTACTAAACCCATTATATTTTAGTCGACTAAAATCGTATTGAATTTTGTAGACAGAAACTAGATTAAAACTAAAACAATTCAGATGACAAAAATAAGACTAAAACTAAATAAAAATTTGCTGTCAAAATTGTTAAATGTTAAACTTACTTGGGAAAATCGTGGATTGTTGTCTTTTTGGATGTCATGTTATTGTTTGTATGTTATGTCTAATGTCTAATAAAAAATAAAAAATAAAAAAGGACAGATACAAACTGGCACTGTCACGTGCTGCTCAGCCAGAGACTGTTCACGCATCACGTCTGCTCAGAGACTGTTCACGTCCCGTCTGCCCAGCCAGAGACTGTTCACATCCCGTCTGCCCAGCCAGAGACTGTTCACGCATCATGTCTGCTCAGCCAGAGACTGTTCACGCCCCGTCCGCCCAGCCAGAGACTGTTCACATCACGTCTGCTCAGCCAGAGACTGTTCACATCACGTCTGCTCAGCCAGAGACTGTTCACGCATCATGTCTGCTCAGCCAGAGACTGTTCACGCCCCGTCCGCCCAGCCAGAGACTGTTCTCTGCATGGATGTTAGTGAACGCGAGACCGAAGCGGCAGCGCCCTCACACAGTGCCGCCGAAGTCGTCCAAGTGCACAGGGGAAGAGAGAGGGCACGAGTCCCACGCTCACCGGACCACCCTCAAAGAAGCAATCAAAACTTCCCACAGCCCCCTGTTCAGTTCAGGTGGCTGGGGATTTTATTACTGCAAACAGGCCCACAATAAAAGAGCATCTTATGCAAACAAACAAATATGAGCATCTTTGCAAACAAACAGTGTTTTCACGGCGACCCCAATAAAGCACAAAAAGAGCATGTTTCACAAGCACAGCACATTCACGTTTACAGTCACCCTTCAGTCAGGCGGCCCCTCCCCCGTTGTAACACTGACTTCCCCACACGCAAATGCTTGTACAGTCAGTCCAATACTCATTGTGTTCACAAATCACAATATAAGGGTATCCCCCTAACATTAGGCGACCAGCCCCAATCTGTGTGTCAAGCCCAAGCCACATGGGTTCCAGCCTGGCAAGCTATCCCAGATGTGTCAGTTGGGTCATAAACACTATCAGGCGAGGTTACTCGCTCCAATTCAATTGCAGACCCCTGAAATTTCAGGCGGTTCTTCAGACTTTGTGAGAAGCAACAGTGGGTCACGTGCTTTGCACCGAAGACAGAATCTATTAGCAAAAGGGCGATGAGAATTAGTATGGATGAACCTATCTCTGCAACATATACTATATCTGCAGTTGTATTGTATTGTTCTACAATGATCAACGTTTTAAAAACATGTCGTCTTCATCGAGCGCTACACAGTGTTCAAAAGCAGGCGTCTATCAGAGGATCCATCTATCAGTGTGAAGCACTTGCTGAAGACAGCATGTTTTTAGAACGTTGATCGCTGTAGCCAATCAGAGACATAACGTCGAGCAGATTTCTCATTTAATAGTAATTACATGAGTATTATGTGTACTTCTTAGAGAGAGAGAGAGAGTGAGTGTGTACGGTCTACAAAATGAGCTGGCCCTGATCCGGCATGATTCTGGACCAGATCCAAAACAGAGCTGGACCAGATCTGGACCACATTTGGGCCAAATCACCATGAGGGAATCCGGAGCTGGCCCAGTTCTGGTCCAGATGAGGAGAAAGGAGCTGTGCCATATTGGCCGTTGTGCCAAAGACAGAGGGCTTACGATGTGTCTGGGCCAGATCTGGACCAAATGAGTTTTGCTATCTGACTCAGTAGGAAGGAAGGACCCAACCAATCAAGTCAGTGCGGGCGGCCTTTTATCTCTACTATTCCCGAACTGAATTAATCAGAAATGACTTTGCAAGTTACTTGCTAGGGATAATTGTTATGGAAGGGATATTCAGTTTGCTACATTTTTAATGATTACAGTATAGCTAAACTTCAACATTTTAGCTGTAAAATGCCACATGCAGTAGCTAATATTGAGAAATATGTTGTGCTTTTACTTTTAAAAATGTTTAACGTTACAGTTAATGCTTACAAACTTTGAAGGTTTTGAATACAGAAGTTACATTTGTAATGGTGTAGCCTATTTTCATTAGATGTGGTATTATTATTTGTACAGTAGTTAAGATAAATAAATTACATAAATTAATTAGGATTATTAAGTATTAAATTAATTTTAAGTCAGCATGGAATAGATTGTAGAATATGCTGTTAGCTATCATTTGGATGGTATAGTATCATGAGCCACAATTAAAGTCTTGTGAAGCTCATGCCAGGTGACAGGCGTTATTGTTGGGCTGTTTTTTAGTCCCAGTCCGTCCCTGGCTTAGTGTGTGAATTTAATCAGCCTAGTGACAGCAGATGAAAATGATCTGTTTATATTATACTAATTAATGTGTGTTGTCATTGACAAATAAATAAATACACAGTAGCCTATGTATAAATCTTTTTTATTATAAGACTCACACGTTAACAATATAAATATTAAATATTTTAAATGACAAATCATTTTTCAAATAAGCTATGGTCCATTTGGTCTGCGCCACCTGGATCCAACTGGTCGTTGACTGTGATCGTCATCCACTGCTTGTTTTGTGAGGCTGACCTGTCCACTCCGGCACTGTCCTGTTGAAGGAACAGACATAATCATGTAACGCTGACCAGATTTAATGAGGGAATCTTACAGAAAATCTAAAGAAAAGTTGCTTCTACCATTTCAATATGACGGGTCTGAATGGAAAAGGTTTTGATTTGCATCCCAGATTAAATTATTAAAGTATTTAGTTTCTAAATCTTAGCAGAGGTGGAAAGTAACGAATTACATTTACTCGCGTTACGTAATTGAGTAGTTTTTTTGTGTACTTCTACTTTTTTAAGTCGTTTTTAAAATCTATACTTTTACTTTTACTTAAGTACATTTTGTTTGAAGTATTGTACTTCGCTACATTTTAAATCATATCCGTTACTGAGTAAAAAATAATAGTACACGGGAGAAAAAAAATAATCACACTCCGGAACCTACTGCATTGGTTGAAAGGCGGGAGAACAAACGCGCAAGAAAGGTGACGCAGACCCATAGACAGACCCAGCTGAAGCTGAAAACGAATCGCGCTCGAATTCTTATGAAACGAATTATGTCCTCGAGGATAGATATTTGTTTGCTAAAAAAGTGAACGCAAAGTGGCTATAGGACACTACCCCTCCTGCAGATAAAGGTATGTGCCGATTATAACTTCGAGTGACTTACGTGATGCAGAGGGAATCCCGAAATCCAGTCATGAAAGTGGAATAATTCACTTAACGCAGATATCACGTAAAACATGCAAACTAATAGATAGATACATACATGGAAAGTAGAACTGTGCAATAAATCCAATCGCAACCTGGTCTGTGAATATTTAAACACAAAAATACTGCATGTAAATGTATAACCCTATTTGTTCTGCGGAGCTGTGCCGCTTTTTGTCTACTAAGTTAAGTTAGTACATACTCAAGTATGCGTGACATTCATGTGCTGTGTCTGAAATCTCCACTCAAAGCACTACTCCCTAACCCCTATGTTGGGGGTAGAGAGCAGAGCACTAGTGAGCTCACCAGCATAATAGAAACATCACTTTCGGACACTGACTCAATCGTCTCTCTGCGCCGTTGATTACATCATCTGTCAGCTGGTGCCGAGCCGGCTCTGGGCTTAATAGATTTTTTAAAATAAATACATTACTTTATATTGAGCTTATTTCTCCAAAACTTAAAAACTAAAAGTGATTTCTGGCCGTTTTTGTTTTAATGCACTACTCCACACATTATTATAACTTATTTTTATGATCCGCGCAATGCATGATGGTATGTAAGGCTTTGTTAGTGACCATCGGTTGTACACATGGTTGTACACTACTTTTCAAAATGCATTCTGGGATACATTGAGAGGACTATATAGGGTATAATAATCATCATTATACATTCGGACAGCACTACAAAATGGCGAGCTCACTATATAGTCCACTATATAGTGAGTAGTGGGACATTTCGGACACAGCAATGGTGTTTTCAGCGTCTCGCAAACAATTTGTGAATATGAACATTTCCAGAGCTGCTCTGAGAGAACGCCTAATGGGCATTTTCATAATTTTATTTGAGAAAAAACTTTGTTTTTTTACACTTTTCTTCACTTTTGGTCTTCACTACAACCCGTCAAAATAAAAGTTGGGTTTCACTATGAGAAATTATGACAGAAATATATTACTATTGTAGGCATACAGAAGAACGTAGCCTACCTCTCAAAATAATAATAATAATAATAATAACAACAACAATATTAATACATTTCATTATTTAAAGGAATATTTTTTTTGTCCATGGTTTAATTTAGTAAATCTGTTTTTGCAGCGCTTCCCCCAAAAATAAAAGGACACAAGTTTAAATTTACTTTTGATTACCACCGTTTTTGATAATATATTTGTATTAAATCAAAGAAACATTAATTTTCTGAATAAAATGCATTTCATAGGACAATATAATTCTTAAACATTTTAATAAATAATTAATGCTAAAAATAAGTTGTCATTATCAATTATTGAATTTAATTGATTAGACATGTTTTATTAAAATTTTAATAAACAAAACAAACAAATGGTTTCAAGTTTATTATAATTAAAAGCATTTGTTCAACCAAATAAAAACCCTGTTTTTCGTAATAATTTTAACTGATGATAATAATAATAATTTATTTAATAATTGATTAATACTGTAAACCATGGTATTTTCAGAGACGTAATTACACTGTGAAAATCTCATACCATTACAACCCCACACGGGGATTCCCCCACCCCGGTGTTAAAAAAGTAACTCAGTAACTTTTACTTTGAGTAAATTTTAAATGAGCTACTTTTTACTTTTACTTGAGTAGATTTTTAGACCAGTACTTTTACTTAGTACTTAAGTAAAATTTTATTGAAGTAGTAGTACTTTTACTTGAGTAGCATATTTTATTACTCTTTCCACCTCCTGAATCTTAGTAAAATTGAGAGATAGGAGGGTCTAATCTATGCTCTTTTACGGGTCAGCTGTGACCTGGGCTAAAGTCTGTTCGAGTTCTCTCGGTTCTGGTTGTGATATATATAATATAAGGCACAGACAATCCCCTTTGCCTCTGCTGATACTCCCACCAATCCCTCAATTTCTCCCTCTGCTTCGTGATCCTCAGTTTTGGGGAAGACTCAAGCTCTGCTGCATTTTGGGTATTCTGCTCTCGCAGCTCAGGGTTTTCAGCATCTCTCCTCTCGGAGATCTTTTCAATAGTAAGTGCTCCCTGAGCACAGGACAGAGTACTCAGGCTCAGTGATCTTTTGTTTTGGATGAGCTCCCATCTTGTCCTGCATGGGTGCTCCATGTGAGGAGCTTGTGTGTGAGCACCTTTGAGGCAGACACTGGTACCTCTGTGGAGACTGGAGGGATCCTAGTTTTCCTCTTGTCGGGACCCTATGGTTACAGGTGCTCCTGTGTGGATCTGGAAGAGAAGGGTGCTCCCTGCTTCCTCTTCTGTCTCCACTCCGGTGTGGTCTTCAGTGTTGCATCTGAGAAGCCAGAGTGTTGGAAATGAGCCTTCTCAGATGCATCACTGAAGACCAGAGATGAGGGACATGATGTTGCTCCTGCCTCTTCCATTTCCCCCCTACTCATCTGAGATGGGAAAAGTCGAAACTCATAATCGCTCAGGAATGGGGTGTGAAACTTCCATTATCGCCTACCACCGTCCCGCTGCAAGGGCCGTAGTAGCTCCTCTGACTGCTCTACATTCTCAAAGATGGTGGGCATGGTTGAGAAACTAATACTGATGATGGATATGATGTGAAAAAATTAACTAGACACATGCAGAACAATCGCATGCGGTGATTGTTAAAAGAATGTTGAAAGGACTCAGAACTGCTCTTTGACACGACTGTGCATGAGATGGAGTGTATGCAAATCAAGAAGACCATACCCTGGCCTTTAATTTTCGTATTAAGTTAAGTATTATTTTTGATCAATTTACCTAACAAATGTGCTTAAATCAGATGCACATAATGTAAATGTATATAGTCATAAATGTATATTATGCTCGGTTGCTCGAGGGCAAATTTGATTGATTAAACGATCAGCTTAAGGCCAATAAGCTTTCAGTATCACTTCAGTGTGTAATCACATCTGCTATCGTTTTGTCATTGAAATATACATTATCAACAATTATATATATATATATTAAAAAGATTTGATCATTTATTTCACATATCATCCTCTCATTTCCACATAAACCATCAGCGTAACCATGCCTATTTATTTATGTAAATGTAGCTATACAGCAAATCGAGACAATAAAATTCCACAGTTTAAGCAGATTCTTCTGTAAATTATGAAAATATTAAAATTCAGATCCCCAAACCCAGTGTAAGAAGCACAGTATACTCACTCAATCGCTGACTCGCTACAAAGAAAGCAGGATTCCGCTGCACTCATTATACTCACCGAACATTCTGAGGAGCCGCCAATCATTATAACGACATAGAGAATACATACAGTCGGCAATGCGTCATAGTTGGGGGCGTGGTCGGCGTGGGGAAAGCAGCGCGACCATCGTATGTATTTGAATGACAAAAATGTCATATTGTGAGTCATTGATGCCTGCTGACCGGCAACGGTACATTACAAAATGAACTGTAATAGGTTATGATTGTGATACACAGTGTGATACGCAACAGTGATACACATGCTATCAAGAGAGAAACTCGCAACTTAGAGCGTAAATGGAAACAAACTAATTTAGAGGTCTTTAGAATCGCGTGGAAAGACAGTATGTCACGTTATAAAAAGGCTCTAAAAACAGCCAGGGCTGAGCATCTCTGCAAACTAATAGAAGATAACCAAAATAATCCAAGGTTTTTATTTAACACCGTGGCTAGACTAACAAATAAACAGACATCACCAGAGCAAAATATACCGTTACAGTTTAGTAGTAATGATTTTATCAATTACTTCAATGAGAAAATTGAAAGCATCCACAACATAATTATAAATGTACAATCCTCCATGGTGTCTTATGATTCAGCCTCAATTATGGCCCCTCTAGAACAACTACACCGCTTTACAACGATAGGACAGGAAGAGCTAAATAAACTTATCATTGCTTCTAAACCAACAACATGTTTATTAGATCCAATACCCACTAAACTACTGAAAGAACTATTACCTGTAGTGGAAGAGCCTCTCCTCAATATTATTAACTCGTCTTAATCTTTAGGTCATGTTCCAAAAATATTCAAGCTGGCAGTAATAAAACCTCTCATTAAGA
>JAQIUQ010001130.1:0-37473 GCA_030378365.1 Hybognathus amarus | reverse complement strand
AGGTTTAAGATTTCAGTATTGCTAATAGTCTGTTCAGATTATCGAAGTCAGTCAAGAACATAATACCATGAATACCATATATGAATCCCTTTGAACATTTGATGCATTTATTACAGCAATTGGCAGAACTTGACTGGCGAGGAGAGATTTTACACAACATCTCAGACTGACCAATCAAACACGTATGTTTGGTCAAAGATGTGCGATTACAGACTTTCTCCATTGGTTTGGTTCGAGTTCTTGAAACACAAATTACATTCTCAAAACAACATGGACAAACCTCCAAACTACTTGGCAATTGTTCACAACAGAATTGAATTTCTCATTCAGTTCATCAAATTGCAAATGCCTAAGTACATGTCTCAATGTCTCAGTACATCTTTGCAAATGATTAAGTACAGGTAGCCTACATTTAGCACAATTTCCAAGTCAATAGATCTTGTTGATCTAAACTGATTGTTCATTCTCAGTCTAATGGTTGTTCACTCCAAAACGTGTCAGCGTCATTTCATTGTATAAGTCATCACATGCACAATAGTCTGTTCAATTGTCAAAATTAGTCAAGAACATAATACCATGAATACCATATATGAATCCCTTTGAACATTTGATGCATTTATTACAGCAATTGGCAGAACTTGACTAACGAAGGAGGATTTTCACACATCTCAGATGACCAATCAAACAACGTATGTTTGGTCAAAGATGTGCAATTACAGTTTTTCTCCATTGGTTTGGCTCGATTTCTTGAAACACAAATTACATTCTCAAAACAACGTGGACAAACCTCCAAACTACTTGGCAATTGTTCACAACAGAATAGAATTTCTACATTTAGTTCATCAAATTGCAAATGCCTAAGTACATGTCTCAATGTCTCAGTACATCTTTGCAAATGATTAAGTACAGGTAGCCTACATTTAGCACAATTTCCAAGTGAATAGATCTTGTTGATCTAAACTGATTGTTCATTCTCAGTCTAATGGTTGTTCACTCCAAAACGTGTCACGTCCTTTCATTGTATAAGTTTCACACATCTCAGATGACCAATCAAACCGTATGTTTGCGTCGGAGAGCTGCAATTAGTGCCTCCCATGTAAATCTATCTAATATCTATCTTTGGATAGTGTCTATCTACTCTATCTAATACTGTGGGTTTTACTGTGACATTTCAGTAAGTGTAGTCATTGATGATTTCCCCCTCCCCTTTCTGCAAATATCCCCTGTAGTACCTCTGCATAGGGGTACATGTACCCCAGGTTTGGAACCTGTGCAGTGGCCAGCAGTATATGAGGACTTGTGTGAGATTATAGACCTTATTCAGAGCAGCGCCATGACATGGTATGAAAGTGAGGCTGTGAGGGATAGACTTACCGTGTTTGCAATGGCATCTGCTGTAAAAAGCTGAATAAAGCTCCTAGATTACTTACAATTTTCCACAGCTTACATTGTCGAGGAGTTTTTTGTCAACGGAAATTTCTTGGAAAGATATTTTTTTAGTGTTTCATGAGCAGAACAATCCGAAAACACATTAAATAACAGTACAGCCCATTGAAGAGATGCAAGACTATCCCTCACAGCCTCGCTTTCATTCTCATTAAAAATCAAAGATGGCGCTGTCGTGAATAAGGCGTATAGAACATTCCTATGTACTTGGAGGTGTGTCCATGTTGTTTTGAGAATGTATTTTCTTTTACCTCTGATGTATGGAAATTACTTTATGTGTATGAATGATAATGGTTACAATTCCTTGGCAGTTTGAGTGCAATGTGTGGTGTCAAATCTTGGAGGCTACTCTTACCCTAAAATCACAATCTGTTAGCTAGACAAAAAACAGTAAAGTTACCATTGTCAATGAAGGACTGGGCTAAGACTGAAAGATGGACATGAGGGATATTTCAATGGTCCTCTGCCATAGTGACAAAACATCTAAACATTTTGACTTGCAGTGCTTACACAATGCCAAAGGGACTAAGCATTTTGGGGGCACTGACTGGTTAAATGAGAAGGAAATTTAGTTTTGACACATGAGTGAACTGTTTTGGGAGAGGTATGAGCTTTTGCAGATGAACCATGGTGTTGTGCCGAACCATCCACGTTATTTTGGCAAAAGCACCAAGAGTGTTGAGAACGTCCGGTCTGTTTCAGAAAAATGAGCCAAAGCAATTGAGAAGGATCTTTGCCATTTTGGTGGCACTGACTCTTTATATGAGAAAGGAATTTAGTATTGAAGCATGAGTGAACTGTTTTGGGAAAGGTATGAGCTTTTGCCAAGTGAGCTATAGTGTTGTGCCGAACTGTAAGACTGTTTTGCCCAATGATCTTAGAGTTATGAGAATTTAATTTCTGTTTCAAGAAATGAGCCAAACCAATGGAGAAAAACTGTAATAATTGAATAATAAATTCTTCAAAATGAAAATACATATTACAGGAAATAGTTGTGGAATCTTTTATTCTGATTTAAACCAACAAATAATAAATAAATAAATAAATAAATAAATAAATAAATAAATATTGTTACTGTAAATGACCTGGGCATTTCCTATGTTTTTTTTTTTTTTTTTTTTTGCGAAATGTCCTCATATAAATACCAATGAATTATGCATAAACCACATACACGTGGACTTCACACTCACACATTTACGTAAAGCAGAATTTGCTGTCTGCTTATAGAAACACCAGCAAAGTCAGCGGCTCTTGACGTAACCCTTGTTTCAGATGATTTATGAAGCTACTAATGTGGGTTAGTCTCAAACGTTTAGAGGCACCAAATCACTTTCCCCCCAAGGCTACAGTCAGTCCAGTCAGTCTGGGGAATTGCCACGCTTGTCTGCGTACAAAGAAAACTGAATATTCTGCTCCCCTTCCCTCCCTCTCTCTCACAGCACTGTGAAACCATAAATTATGAGGAGTTACCACCATTTAGATGGAAATAAGGTTATGCTGGAATAGAGAAATAAAAATGCACCCAAAAGGCATAGAAAAGCTCTCAAACTATTCAGTATTGGATGAGATGACTTTATCAGAGTCGGGATGTACCTGCTCCCAGGCGAAGATGTGCTGGTTGAAGTAGAACTGGATCTGCTCATTGGCGAATGTTGATGCAGAGCTGCTCAAATGAGTTCCTTTTAAAGTTTTCAAAGCCGAAGATGTCCAGGATGCCGATGTTCAGACCCTTGCTCTCCTCCCTGGAGAGAAATCCAAGGATAGAATCAGATTATTTTTTTTTTTTTACATAGAATTGAAAAAAAAAAAAAAAAAAAGCTAACATATAAAGAGTTGTCATTATTTCTTCCCAGACTGACTATCTACACTAAGTGCAAATAGCCTTCTTTGTTGGCAGAGGCTATTTACACTTCCAATGTCTGGTTCAGCTAGACTAAATTATGAAAGAAACCTGATTTCAAAACCTGGGCACAACCTGATTTCACTTGAAAATACTGCTATAAATTGCATCTATTGCAATTTGCACTACCTGCAAATAGCCTCAGCCATTATTTTCTGCCAATTAGGAGAATTGTATCTGCGCAGGTCTTGGATGAACAATTTGATGCAAAAATGTTCATATTGAGATTTTTTTTTTTATTGAAAACGTTGACATCTTGGTAAATCCTAGCACAGTTTGAGAACGTCCTCTTTCTCTCACCCTGACTGGTTATCCGGTTTCAGGAGAGAGTTGATGCGGTTGACAATCCAGCCAAACAGGCGTCCAGTAGAGAGCTTTGCCCATGGCGTCCCGCACCTCAGTGGCCTTCTCCACTGTGTTTGACCTGACAATGGTTTCGCCCCCGTGTGACCACGCAGTGAGAGGTCAATGCTTCCTGTAGCTCATCTGCACGGATACACAGCAGCGACGCAGCTGCACAAACACATACAAACGTCAATCTGCTTCAATTTGTATATTGGAGCTACCTGCCACTTCTACTGCATTGGTGATTTTAAAGTACATAATCTCTACATGTGACAAGCCAGTACACAAGTTTAGGGGCATGCTATCATCTCATAAAATTGCAGAAAAATTGTATACCACAAAATAGGGTTAGTTAAAACTAAAACTATTAAAAAAGTAACTTATTTTATTTCAGATAGTTGCCAACATCTCTCATTTTCATGCATTAAAACAAATAAAACTGAAAAAAAAATAATAATGCAAAATATACAGACATAAAAATGACAGAACCAGAAATGTACTAAATTTGACTATATTACTTAAAACCTTAAGATTTATAGAGAAAAAGTAAAAAAAAAACATTCAAAATATGAATAAAAACTATAATAAGCGTTTTAATTAACTAATTTATTTTACATTCTGTTAGCACATCTAGCCAAAATCGTTACAATTTTCTTAAAATTAATTTGAAAACCCCTTTGCTAGGCTAATATAGGAAAATGCATGTACTATGACTAGGGTAGTGCGATTTTAGTATTATATTATAAACTAATAAAGTATTTAATTATTTTTCTATTTTGAATTAGCTTATTTTTTATATTTTTATCCTTAATTTTAGTTTAAGATTTTTGTTATGTGCTTTTGTCCTTTTATGTATTTTTTTATATTTCTGTATAGCTTGGATTCATTTATTTTTAATCAGTTTTAGTACTTTTAGTACTTCAAAATCAACTTATTTTTTATTTAAGTTTAGGTTTAAGATTTCATCTAATATTTATATTTTATTTCAGCTACATTTCAATGACCAAAAAAAACAAAAAAAAACAAAAACAAACAAAAAAAACATTTGTAATAGTATTAGTTAATCATCACAAGGGCGAATCATTTGTCAGCGCAAGGGGTTGTGGGTGAAAATATCCTAGACACTTCATGAAATTAACCCAGTATGATTTGAAATGCACTAACTTTATGCTGTTTACTACCCATAATGACATAATGTGTAAAAAAAAACTAGTCTAATGGTGTTTGCTGGTTTAAGTTGGATAAGATGGTCTGGATAAGCTGGTGAAAAGTGCCCTTAAACCCTCTAAAACTATTGAGTCATCTAAGAGTAGCAAACCACCTTAGGCCTGTTTATGGAAATTTTTCTCAGAAGGGATGCAAATAGGGATTTATCCAGGTTTTTTATGGCTCTTTTCAGAATTACATAAACACACAACACCCATGACTGATTATATAACTGTTCTCAGGCTCAGATCAAGAAAATGCACATAATGAAAGGTCAGCCTTAAAAAACTGGAATGCATGTTAATTCTTACCACTTTCTAGCACTGCCATGTTGGAAATGTTGCTTTTGTCCGTCTGATGTTCAGAAGCCACTGATGTGAACTCGACATCACCTGCATTTAGGATCCCAGCTAAGACGCTGTAAACGCTCCCGAGCTCCTGATGAAATTATGACATACAAATGCACCACCGTTGGTCATATTAATGCATAAATAATATGTATTAAATTATAAGTACCACAGAAGAGATGTCAGACATAACATGATTTATAACTAATAACATCAGCCCCAGCCCAGAGGAATAAATATGCTGCATATTTCTGCAAATGTAGCATAGCAGATAATATCAAGTGGCACATTGCCATGTCTGTTTATTTGATTATGTGGATTCCCTTAAGAATGCCATGCTGAGTAATGTCACAGCAGTCACAGTCATGTCAGTCAAAGGCCTGTGATTACTTAGATCTCCCTTGAGAAATGGAAATCTGAACTGACATTACAGACATAGAATAAGTTTCCAAAAGAAAGCATAGGGGAGAGCGGGGCACAACCTAACGCATTTTGGTTTTGGCTCAATTAATTAAAAAATAATTAGGTTCGATTAATACTTTTTTTTACACAAGCAACATACACATCTCTGCTACAAATGACCACTAAAGTTTTTTTTCTAGGACCTACCATTTTCATACAGTTGCACTGAAAGAGACAGAAGTGCATATGTTACAACTTACCCCATATGCGGGGTTAATTGTAACAGACAGAGGGGTTAAGTTGTAACACATGTGTGTAACACACATAATTCAGTACTATTTTTATTTGTATAGTTTGATATTGTTTGTGCATCTGTATAGACAGATATCCATACATCCATCCCTCATCCAATCATCCTTTTGTTATGGATCAATATCATGGATAGAGACATAGAAAAGGGCTGCATAGTTTTGCAATAAATAATAATAAATACAATTATAAATATTGTAATTGCAATTCAATTAGATTTGTGTGTGGCAGCTGCATGTACAATTATTATGATTAATAATAATAACAGTAAAAAACAGGCCATATTTTAATAAATAAACAAGATATCATTCATAGTACACTAAATTTTAAACATTTTACATTCCAACATTGTTTGTGAAAGTCTAACTAACTTAAATGTATACTCAAACCTGAAAAGTTGTGTGGCTCAATTTTCATTTGATTATCATTGTACACTTGGCGGGTTTAGTTGTAACACTCCGCTGTGTATTACATATTTTAACTCTAGCTAACAGTCGCTAGGAATTGCTGACATGTTTCAAAATGGTGCTATGTTTGAGCCAACAAGACAGTGATTAAGGCAATATAAAGTTAGATTTGGAAACGTATACACCCAACTCAGAAACCGAAAAAAAAAACCTATGATGAAAAAAAATTACTTTCATGGTGTCAAAACACTCTTTGTCCAGTATCTTCACGAAATATAATCAAAACTTTCCACAAATCCGCGGGAGACCGTCTTCTGGTAGCGGAAAGACAACCTGCGTGATCCTGACGAACTATGTAAACGGTCTGTGTTACATTTAACCCGCGTTAGGTTGTAACCCGCGCTCCCCCTACACATCATATTTTCTTCTCGAATTGCTTAATCTCTCTCTAAGATTATTAACTGTGTAGTTCTTCACAAAAATTCAGCTATTTACATCATTTCTTATTTGTAGCTTCTAAAATATACTTCCGCTTACCCTCATGTGGTTGCATTTCTCTATGAAGAACATTAACTGGGTTTCTACTTTCAAAACCCAACTGTTGCGCTCTGTTCGAGTTTCATGATCATGGTATATCTTATTTCACTGATAAGCTTGGATGTGGCCTTCAAGATAAAACGTGCTCTTGTAATGTATTCCAGCATGCATCATTGATTCGCCTGATGGTAATTGTGGAGACTGATGGCATTAGAGCACTGGGTCACAACTTCTACATAACCCTTCGCATAGACCAGAGCACTGGACATGAATGGACAGACAGGCTGTTCTCACGCTCACTGCACATCAGCGTTCCTCCTACCTACAGTTGTAATCAAAATTATTCAACCCCCATTGCGAATCAGGTGTATTGGCAAAATTTGCTGACTTTCAGCTGTTTGCAATGAACAAATCAAAGTAACTGAAATAGCTCAACACAACAAATGTTTGAAAGGGTTTCCCCGAATTCAACTTTTAATGACTTCTGCAGTCTCAACATTATTTAACCTCTTCATGGCAAGCATTTCAGTACTTAGTAGAACAACCTTTTGCTGTTATCACCTGCTGTATATGAGATGTATAACCAGACACCAGCTTGGTAGTGTTTCTGAGGAATATTAGCCAATTCCTCATGAGCAACGGCCTCCAGTTGCGTAATAATCTTGGGTTTTCCTGATACTTCAATAAAGCCATCTTGACTTCCACATACAGCAGGTTTCCAGTGCCAAAGGATGCAAAGCAGCCCCAGAACATCACCGAGCCCCACCATGCTTTATTGTAGAAGGAGTGTTCTTTTCAGCATATGCTTCATTCTTCTTATACCGGTATCCACAGGGCTGAAAAGTACCAGTTTTGTTTCATCGTTCCACAGAACAGAATCCCAAAACTTCTGTGGCTTAATTATATGATTTTTATCAAATTGGAGCCAGCTTTACTTGTGATTTGAGGTCAGTAGTGGTGTACATCTTGGAGTTCTGGCATGGAAACCAACTGTGTTTAGTATGCGTCTTAAGGCCCTTTCACTCTGGACGCGTGAACGAAAAAGCAAATCGTTTGCGTGAGAATAGTTTGCGTCAAAACCATTCACATCAGCCGTGACGCGAATTGCGACGTTCAAACATTCCAAAACATTCGCGCCAATGGTGACCATCTGGCTATTGCTCTGTTGCAGGACAGCAGATCTGATTTTGCGGGACACTAGGGAGATAACTTGATAACTTGACGTAACTTGACTTGTTAATATGATGCTTTAAATTGTTAATAGGCTTTATAAAAATGTTAATGACGGTGCTGCTTTTTTTCTGCCTCATCCAAATAGTAAAACCACTGTTCCTTTAACTGTGAACTTGCAAACTATGCTTCCAACAATGTATCTAGGAACATTTAGTGCCTTCGCTATCTGTTTGTATCCTCTTCCCTGTTTGTGAAGGGCATTGATTTTTTCTGTTAACTTCTTTTGACTTAGCCATATTTTTAACATGCAGGCAAACATGACACTCAACAAACCTAACCAGTTCATTAATTCTCATTTGTTCTAGCTCAAGCTTACCTGGTGTAACTAATGAAGCCCTTGATTAGTTGCACCAGGTGTGCTTGAGACAACACCTGTTGTGCAGATTTGTGCTGTTGTGAGGGATTCTATTCAGGGGTTTAAATAATTTTGAGACAGCAGAAGTCATTAAAAGTTGCATTTTTAGGCTCCATTTACATTTACACAAAGGAAAAACGCAGATATTTCCCTGTGATTTGGCCTGTCATTTACACGATAACCCCGTTTTCATCTCAGAAAACTGATTATTTCTAAAAACTCCGGCCAAAGAGGAGATTTCTGAAAACGCCGGTTATGTGTTGTGTCAACTGGGAGAAATGGGGTTTTAGGTTCTCTCTTGTCGATTCTGAGGATTCTGATTGGCTTGCATGGTTTATACTTCTCTTTACACTGCCGCCCATAGGTTTGGCATAGTAATGATGGCGCTTGACAGCGTACTTATACGGGTGTGTGCACAGATGTTATTACTGAAAATGGAGACGGGGAAATACCCGTTTCTCTAAATACCTGGCTTTGTGTAAACGTGGCCTCAGTTGAATTTGGGGAAACCACTTTGCTGTATTTCAATTACTTTAGTTTGATTTGTTCATTGCAAACAGCTGAAAGTCTGTAATATTGTGCCAACAAACCTGATTTGCAATGGGGGTTGAAATAATTTTGAACTGTATCACCCTTTATTATTTCAGTAATTCTAGCCCCTTCTCCAAAAAAAAAAAAACATTCACATTTTAGTGTAACGACAGTCAGGTGCTATCACCTCCAACAGAACTCAAATTATGTAAAACTAAATCAATGTTTGACACATATTATTGAAACTCTGACTCTACTTGAAAGTTTTTTTTGCCGCAAAGAATTAGAAATGTCATTATATATTAGTATTCTTGTGTACCTCTAGGGTGAAGCCGATGACTTTGAAGCACTGCTCCACAGTCTCAAACTGCTCCTTATAGAAGGAATTGCCCACAATGTCAGGCACTAGTTTAACATTTTCATTGTGGAGATACCTGAAATTGAGAAAAACAAAGAGTACAAAATAGAAAAAAGGATGTTAGATAAGGATAGAGATAAAAGCAGCAGGCTTGTTATCAGGTGTTCAAGAACTTACTTTGGAGTTTTGCAGTCTGACAGCTTGTAATGGCCGAGTTTCTTTCCTCTCTGCCAGACCGGAATAGATATAGTAGAAGATGTGAAAGTTACGGCTCCCCTCTGATGAAAAGAATGCTTGGTTAGAGAATGGATTTTTATGGAGCCCTGAAAGGGACATGGTGGTGAAAAAAAAATAGATAGGAAGAAAAATAATCAATGTTTTTGCGTTCTCTTGCAAAAGTTTTGCATTCCCTCGTGTAACTTTGCGTTCACTCATTTTAAACTCTTTGCGAGCAGACGCAAATTTTCCTGCCGGAACGCAAAAGTTTTTGCGGAGGGAATGCAAAGTTTCTCGGGGAAAGAGAGAACGCAAAAACATTGACAAATATGTTCCTATTCAGGAACTTCGAGCTGCGTGTAACCGCTATGGGAACATAGCGGTCTACGTGAACATGACGTGAATGCGTCATGAAGCACGTATGAAATCAGTCCAATGGCGAGACGGAACGTCATAGGCAGCGAGACGTATGCGACCAGGAAACTATAAAGCACCCTGAGAAACACAAGCGCGACAGCTTCTGAGTCTTCAGCAAGCACTCTATGTATGAAAATCAAGTCTATGTGTCTTTGTCTGTCTAGAAAAGCACTATATATATTGTGGGGAGCAAACAGCAGCAGTTCAGAAGAGTGTGTTCATCCCTGCCCACACTACATCGCGGGTGGGGATCCACACGATCTGTATGTTGTGTGTATGGGGAGAGCAGCATGCCCAGTCAGCTCTCGAGGGGGCTGGCTGTAAGCATTGCGAGCGCCGTGCCCTCTTTCGAGGAGAGTGGCTCGGTTTATGCTCCCCGCGTTCGGGTCCCGCTGCTGCCGAGGCACAGTGAAGGCTTGCATCGTGGGGTCGCAGATGGATCTATCAGTGGGGATGGAGACGGGCTCTGCCTTTTCTCTGCCCTTACCTGATAGATCCAGCGCCTCAGACTTCGGTGCGGGGGTCCGCACTGCGGTTTCTCCCGCCCGGCCTGAGGCTCCATCACTTCAGCATTCCAGTTCCGAGGAACTGGATGTTGAAGTGTGTCGATGTTGAAAGCATAGACTCTGTGGAGATCAGAGACTCGCCATCCCAGTCTCCCGCAAGTGAAGAGCTTATGGAGGTTTTGAGCTCGGGCAGTGGAAAAATGACTCAGTGAAAAATGACCCAGCCACTCAGAAATACCTCGGCTCTGGTGGGCAAAGCTTACTCGGTTGCGGGACAAGCAGCCTCATGTTTGCATACATATTTAAAAGATATGAGTGAGGGGGAGGTTGTAAGTGCTGACAAGATTAAAGAACTGCGTCAGGCAGCTGATATTTCTCTCCGTGCCACTAAGGAGACGGACAGATCAGTCGCTCCATAAATGTCTCCCCCTCCGTGTGCATGTCCCCGGGGCTGCTGGGCGGGAGCAGCCCCACCCGTCGGGTAGCTCTTCACATAAGGCGCAGCAAAAGAAGAGTGTCGCGTCTCGTGCTCCTCCCCAGCATAACTGGGCCGAGACGCGGCGCTCTCAGGTGAGGTCTCCCGGGACCAAACCGATCTGAGGACGGTTATTGTCGCCAGGAAGGCCTCGTTGAAGAAGTCCTGACGCCTCAGTTCAGGTCGCGCCCGCCTCGTTTTCAGGGGGTTTTGCCCACGGTGGTTGGCCCCGAGCAGGCTCTGGTTTTGGAACAGGAGGTGAAAGCTCTGCTACTGAAGGGGGCGATAGAACGAGTTCTTCCTCCCGACAGAGAGTTGGGTTATTACAGCCGATATTTCATTGTTCCAAAGAAGGATGGGTGGTTACATCCGATTTTAGATCTGCGCCTGTTAAATCGCTCTGTGGGGAAGCTCAAGTTCAAAATGCTAACTCTCAAGCAGATCGTGTCACAAATCAGGTCCGAGGACTGGTTTGTCACGATAAATCTAAAAGACACATACTTCCACATTTCCATCCCTCCACAACATCGGAAGTTCCTGAGGTTCACTTTTGGGAGTGAAGCGTACCAATATCGGGTGGCCTAGCTCTGTCGCCTCGAACCTTCACGAAATGCATGGACGCAGCTCTGGCTCCGCTGCGACTCCAGGGCATTCGCATTCTAAACTATATAGACGATTGGTCTGATCTGGCTCATTCGGAGCATCAGGTGGTTCCGACGTCGATGCCGTCCTCGCCCATATCAGAAGGTTGGGGTTGAGGCTCAACGCCAAGAAGAGTGTGCTTTCTCCAGTACAGAGGACCACTTTTCTGGGTGTGGTTTGGGATTCAACGACGATGCAGGCATGTCTGTCGCCTGCTCGTATAGCTTTGATTCTCTCAGCTGTCAAGCAAGCAAAGCTAGGCCAGTCACTCACTGTGAAAGAATATCAGAGAATTCTAGGTCTGATGGCAGCAGCGTCCAATGTGTTACCGTGCGGCCTGCTGCACATGAGACCACTGCAGTGGTGGCTCAGGACCAAGGGGTTTTCCCCGAGGGGAAACCCGCTCCGCAAGATCAGGGTCACGGTCGGGGGTCTCCGTGCCTTGGCTATGTGGAAAGAACCTTGGTTCCTGTCCCTTGGGTACTTCCGTGTCTCGTTATGTGACATTAACAACGGACGCCTCTCTCACGGGTTGGGGAACGATCATGAGTGGTCGCTCGGCCACAGGGTCTGTGGCAGGACCATCATCATAAATTGCATATAAATTGTCTAGAAATGATGGTGTTTCAGGCTCTGAGACACTTCCTTCCAGACCTGAGAGGTCACCATGTTCTTGTCCGGTCAGACAACACATCGGTGGTCTCCTATATAAACCATCAAGACCATCCTCCAATCCAGAGCTCCGCCCACGAGGAGATTATATGCCTTGAGGTGGAAATTGTTCACCTCTTGGTGTTGAGAACACCAGTTGGACCCAGTTAACTGCCCGGTGTCGGCGTTGCTGGAATTCCATCAGGAGCGTTTCTCCACAGGGTTATCCCACTCCACACTAAAGGTGTATGTGGCAGCCTTACCTGCTTACCACGTCCCTTTGAGTGGAGCTTCTCTCAGGAGACACCCACTTGTAATTCGTTTCCTTCGTGGAATCCTGAGGCTGAGGCCAGCAGTGCGCACAAGGGTGCCAACTTGGGACCTAGCGGTGGTTCTAGAAGGGCTCTGTTTGAGCACCTTTTGAGCCCATTAAAGAGGTTCCTGAGAAGTTTGTCACTCTAAAGAATATCTTTCTGCTAGCAATATCTTCCCTAAAGAGAATAGGAGATATTCAAGCTTTGTCGATTTCTCCCTCGTGTCTGGAGTTTGCTCCCGGCATGGCGAAGGCTTTCCTCCTCCCTAGACCGCAATATGTTCCTAAGGTTCCAACTAATGTTGTTAGGCCTATTGTGCTGCAGGCTTTTTGTCCTCCTCCATTTCTCACGTCAGACCAGGAGAAACTAAATCTCCTTTGCCCAGTGAGGGCTTTAGATGCTTACGTCCGCAGAGCTGCCCTGTGGAGGAAATCTGAACAGTTATTTGTCTGTTTTGGACCTCCTAAGAAAGGTTGTCCCGTGTCCAAGCAGAGGTTGAGTAAGTGGGTGGTCGAGGCCATCTCACTTGCATATGAGTCCTCTGGTCAGCCTTCTCCATTGGCTGTCCGGGCTCATTCAACCAGGGATATGGCCGCCTCTAAGGCGTTTTTGTCAGGAGTTCCTATTAATGACATTTGTGATGCGGCAGGATGGTCATCACCGCACACATTTGTAAAATTTTATCATCTTGACTTTAGCTCCACTTCAGGGACACAGGTGCTTTCGTCAGAATGTGTGCTCTGATTTCATACAACGGACACCTGCTCGCATGGTGGCGTTGGTATTAGTGTTCCCATAGCGGTTACACGCAGCTCGAAGTTCCCTGAATGGGAACGTCTCTGGTTACGCATGTAACCCTAGTTCCCTGAAGGGAACGAGACGCTGCGTGTCCATGCCATACTCCCAGCATGCCCGTGAGCACTTGCTTCAGTCTTATCAGAAGCTGTCGCGCTTGTGTTTCTAGGGTGCTTTATAGTTTCCTGGTCGATACGTCACCCCGCCTATGACGTTCCGTCTCGCCATTGGACTGATTTCATACATGCTTCATGACGCATTCACGCAGGGGCGTTCCCATAGTGATTACACGCAGCGTCTCCTTCCCTTCAGGGAACTAAGGTTACATGCGTAACCAGAGACATTTTCAGACCATCTCTTTTTCCCTTCACCATGTCCCTTTGGGGGCTCTGTGGATTTTAGTATCCCAGCAATTGCAATTTTTTTTACATATGTTGCATTCTTCTAAATTAATGAAGCTCAACCATCCACCATTTACACTTTTACAACATTTATTGTAAGAAAAAAAAAAATGTTTTCCTTTAAAAACACCATAAAATCTAATTTGATTTATATTTTTTTTGAAAACTATGAATCAATGCTTACTTTATTATTGCTCAAAAATTTGTTTATTATTATTCATTTTTATTATTCTGTGATGCACGTTCGTGACTCTCCTGTTCGAACTTGTTTATCAAAATGAACAATTCTTTTTTGTGTGTGTTATTTGGTTCATTCAACGAACAAAATGAAAGAGTTGACTCTGGAAAAGATTTGTTCATTTTGATAGAACAAGTTCAAGAGTCACAACGAGCATCACAGAACAGAGCAAGGCAAACATTTGAGCTTATAAAACTATTTTTTTTTTTAAATGAGCGATCGTTTCGCTCCTTATTTCCGATAACTAAGACCCTTAGTCTGGAATCGTTTAAAGCCCTTTGAACAGTTTGCACTGAAACGGTCTTTTGGACCTTGAACCATTTGGTTTCCAGTGAAGTGCATTATATGGAGAAAAATCCTGTAATGTTTTTATCGAAAACCTTAATTTCTTTTCGACTAAAGAAAGAAAGACATGGACATCTTGGGTGACATGTGGGTGAGTAAATTATCAGCAAAAGTTTTTTTAAAAGTGAACTATTCTTTAACAGATGTACCCTATTCATTGAACGTGCTAACAGGATAACTATTAAACATAAAATTTGTTCAATAATTTTGATCAAACTAATCATTTGATATTTAATTTAGCATGCATGCTGAATTTGGTCAAGGTCAGGGTCATATGCGACGAGAGGACTCTTACACAGCCTGGTGTACGACCCGCGACTTCTCCAGGAGGTAATCTGAGATCTGAGCTCCCACCACTGTGCCTCCACAGGTGAACTTCATCTCCAGATACTTCCCAAAGCGACTGGAGTTATCATTGATCACAGTGCAGGCATTCCCAAAGGCTTCCACCAGACTATTGACCAACAAAATCTTCTCCTGGAGGGTTTGGTTGTTGGCCTGAAGAAAAATACAAAAAGAACTGGTCAGCTAGCCATTATTGCAAAATAAAAATGATCAGGACCAAGAACACACTTATTACATGGCTACTTCCCAATAAATGAGCATAATATTTATTTGAGTTGAAAGAATTTTATTTTTTGAGAAGAAAGAAAGCAGTTATATGAGACAATGCATGACAACAACTTGACATAATACAACAGTGAAAAGATAAAACTACTCCAAACCTTTCCGAGGACGGTCAGCTGTTGGACTAACAGGTGGGCACTCTCTGTTTTCCCAGAGCCGCTCTCTCCGCTGATGACAATGCACTGCACACAGAGATGAACACGGTTCAGACCACGACTGATACACTCCAGCAGCTCATAGAGGAACATACTCTACCTGATCAGCATTATAGGACACCATGGACTGATATGCGATGTCCGCGACTGCATATATATGAGGAGGGTTAGAAGTTCTTTTGGCTCCAACGTACATCTTAGAATGCTGCCAGAGAAACAAAGTATTCAACAAGGGTATTCCAGATGCACCTAGCATTGCTAGATGGCTGTTTTGATGTTCAAAGTGTTTTTAAGCATATTGATGCTATTGCTAAGCTGTTATGAATGGTTGATATGGTTTTGCTATGCATTAGCTAGGGTGTTTAAAGGGTTGTCAGGGCACTGCTAAATGGTTGCTAAAGTGTTGGTTGTTGTCAGTATGTTGTAATAAGATTGCTAGATTAATGCAAGTTTATGGCAATTTATTTTATA
Organism: Hybognathus amarus; assembly: GCA_030378365.1. Taxonomy (NCBI): domain Eukaryota; kingdom Metazoa; phylum Chordata; class Actinopteri; order Cypriniformes; family Leuciscidae; genus Hybognathus; species Hybognathus amarus. The sequence continues at coordinate 21,844 of JAQIUQ010001130.1, read as the reverse complement.
ATCTGCAAGGTCAAAATCATTAGTCTGATTGCTTTCAAATCAAAAACCAAACATTTCTAATAAATTAAGTATGCTGGGAAACCATTGTGAAAAAGAAGCAAGCTTATTTGTATTGAATGTGCATTCGAAGTGTAATTCAAATCTTAAACGTTTATTTAAAAAAAAATAATCTGTACTTACAGATAATTTAATACTGTATTAATGAAATAAATTGCCATTTAAGTGACCTTAAAGAGAGTACGCTTTCATAAACATGTTTAAGTAACACTAAAAAAGTGCACTTTGTAATAATGTAAAATTAAAAGTTATACATTTTAAATAATAGTTTTAATAATGTTTTGTCATGCTTTAAAGAAGTACACCTACTTTGTGTTGACTAATATACATAGTTTGTGTTTAGTGTGTTTAGATACATTTTAATTTTACAAGATTTCATTAAAATATCTTCATTCGTGTCCTGAAGATGAACAAAAGTCTTGACATGATGATGAGATGAATGACATGAGGGTGAGAAAATTATGACAGAATTTAAATTTTTGGGTGAATATCCCTTATTATTTTAAAATAAGGAATATTATTTTAAATGTACAAATTGCAACTTCAAATGTGTTCAAATGTGTAATTAATAACATATTTAAATACATGACAAAAGTTAAAATAGAAATGTCATTAAAGTATGTTTCAGTTTATCATAAATGCTTTTCAGTCCCTTTGGCAGTACACAAACCATATTTCAAAGACAATAGGATTATGGGTAACACTTTACAATAAAGTTTCATTAGTTCATTATCAACTAATAATGAACTGCTCTTCTACAGCATTTATTAATCTAATGTTCATTTTTGATTTATTAAAACATTATTAAAATCAAAGTTTTATTCGTTAACATTAGTTAATGCACAATGAACTAACATGAACAAACAATGAACAGCTGTATTTTTATTAACATTAACAAATATTAATAAACACTGTAACAAATGTACTTCTCATTGTAAGTTCATGTTAGTTAAAACATTAACTAAAGTTAACAAAGACCTTATTGTTATCGAATTATGAAATAACACATAAAGATACTTAAGCCCTACTTAAGTCAAAAAAGCACTGTAATGTTCAGATAATTGCATACAAAAATTCTAATAATTTTCATTTAATTGCAATAAACATGTATTTAGCTAAAGTGCCTAAAATATTTTTTATTTAATTCACAAGTTTATACTTTTAAAGTATATTATTTCTGTAATATAAGTACTCTCTTTAAAGCTATCCTGAAGTTTGCTTCTGTTTGTTTGTGTTTGTTTGTTTGTTTTTTTTTTTTTTTTTTACAAGGGAATCTAGTGAGAGGAGAGCATGTGCTATGCATGAATGGAAAAGGGAAATTAAATCTACACTCTTTCTGCAGAATACAAAGACACAAAACTGACGGTTGAGAAAGAAAGCGAATGAGAGATTTGGCAGCAAATGGAATGAAGCCGACTATGAAATGTTGATGGCATCCATAATGAACTATTTTACACACACCTCAGGCGTATATAACTCTGTGTTCTGGAATGGATTGACCGCTATAAGGATGTCTCCAACATAGGTGTAGATCAGCTCCTTTGTGTAACGTCTCTGTAGCTGTTCGGTGATTGTGTTCTAACAGAGAAACAATTACACATCACAGATGGCCATCCCATCAAACCACTGCACACCACTGCACAACAAAATAACCAATAACGCACAGGAGTCTCCATTTCCATGCATGACCGAACCTAGACACAGTAAGATGATTACATTATCCAGACTACTGCATTCAGAACTCTTTACATTGCGATTACTGCACACTATGTACTTTTTGTTGCCATATGCACCTAATATGACCATTCAAGACAGTTACACACATCACAGGTCTCCATCTGGTGACATCAGTCCAAGGACATAGGTATAAGTCAAGCGCTTCATGTCAAAACTGCTACATGTAATGGATGTGAAAATATATCTAGTGTCAATGAGACCCCCTCTGAATTGATAGATCACCTTAAATGTGTTCCAATACAAACTCTGTTATTGTTCACTAATCTGTCTATTTATTCACTTGACAGTTAAAATATAAGACTGCTAGGAAGAGATATGGTCACTTGACAGTCTCTCTGAAAAATGCTGCTGGAAAATATAAGAAAAATGAATGAATGGGCTGTCTGACAGAGGGATGGGAAATTTCCTGTCTTTTCTGAGTCTGTGTATTGATGATCAAAACTAGTGTGTGTGTGTGTGTGTTTCTCTGGCCTTTCTCTTGTGGGGGCTGTTTTCTGTATATATTCTTACTTCATCCAGAACCTCTAGGATTGCCAGATCTTCCACGTCATCACACGTTTGACTTTGAGACTTCATGTGGCTGCCTTTTTTGGTGTGGATACGCTCATGCCTGCAACACAGGATTAAAGTCTATGAAAAGCAATCATGGAAGTTAAAACCATATAAATTACTCACACAAATGACCTTGTTGGAATTATTGATAAAGGCATTAAAAGTTAATGATGAAATAAAAATCAATATTTTCCCAATTCATTTGAAGAGCCCCATAATAATTTCTATCTTTATTTCAAGGTTATTCTACTATTTAGCTTTGTTTCAAAAGCTAAGCAACACAATTATCCCGGCATATTCAATTCATAGAGTTTGAAAATGTTATAAAACTAAAAATAGATGCTGTAACAAGCATACAAAATACACTATTGTTCAAAGGTTTGTCAGTAAAAACATTTTTTACTAATATATATACTATATATATATATATATATATATATATATATATATATATATATATATATATATATATATATATATATATATATATATATATATATGCAAAGATGCATTAAATTGATAAAAAAATACATTAAAAACGTTTAAATTGTTACACAATTATATTTCAAATAAATGCTGTTCTTTTGAGAAGTTTCCAGAAAAATATTAAGCAGCACAACGGTTTTCAACATTGATAATAATCAGAATTGTTTCTTGATCTGGCAAATCAATATTAGATTGACTTCTGAAGGATCATGTGACACTCAAGACTGAAGTAATGATGCTGAAAAATCAGCTATCATCACAGGAATAAATTACATTTGTTCAAATATGAAACAATTATTTTAAATTGATATCTCTAATCTATAATATTTCAGAATACTTTTTACTTATTTTTTTTAAAATAAACACAGCCAATGTGCGCAGAAGGAAAACATTTTCACATGTGCATATGTATTAATAATTATGCTGCCTTAATACCTTAATGTAGACAGTAATTTCAGAATGCTCTGAAAAAAAAACTTGTCGAATATGCTAACAAATAAATGCTGAATATGCTAACAAACCATGCTTTGAAAACAAAAATAAAAAAGAAATGGTATTAAAATATTTCAACCAGTTTTAACCATGAATAATATAACTACTGTAGTTTAACCCGTTTTTGTGTTATATAGCCTATTGTTTATGCTTCCTTAGGTCCTTCCACATCAAACACAAATGTTGTTAGCTTAGCAACATGCTAATGGCAAGCCCTCACGTGTTTCTTGTGAGTAATAAATGCTATCTTAGAAGCTAGCTGTATGTAATGTTGTTGAAAAAATACTGGGTAAAGCAAGTATTCGTTAACACTTTACTTGAAGGGGTGTGCATAAGACTGACATGACACCTGCATAACCATGACATGACATGTCTTGAATATGAAGTAGGGTTTATGCATGTTTATGACAACTGTCATTAAGTGTGTTTCACTCAATAATGACATTTTGAATGCAAATATGATGTTATGACATCTTGACCTAAACCAATACATCATAACCTGTCAGTGTCTTTGTCAAAAACAACCTGACATAAAATTAAGTTAAACTGTCATGTGGTTGGCTTTGACATTGGCTGTCATGAGGCCATCAAACAATGTCATATTTGCATTAAAAACGTCATAACTGTGCGAATGACACTTAATGACAATTGTCACAAACTTGCATAACACTTCCTTCATATTCATAACATATGTCATGTCATGATTATGAAGGCGTCACGTTAGTCCTATGCACACCCCTTCAAGTAAAGTGTTACCCAAGTGTAGGCAGACCCTTAACGCTGGTCCAAACCTTGTATTTACACATTTAAATTTTGTGAAAACGTAAGAACACAACATAGGGTACACAATGAACACTTTTGGGAAAGTAACAAGGGGAGTTGCCAGAACACATGGCCAGATACAGGAAGCTGCTACTACTACATCCACAGGAAGTAGGGTTGATCTAGCCCATGTGACCATGAGTCAATATCTCATACCTGGAATCACTGTCTCTCCTTTCTGTCATTCCAAGATGGCTTAAATGATAAAAATAAAGTTAATATCTAATGCCTGCTTCAGACTGTGCGATTTCGGCAATCCTATATGATCATTACAAATCACTGTACGACATGGATCTATAAACTTGGGTACGACAAGTACAGTGCAGACTGTATGATGATGACACCTACTGAACCGTCGGCTACGCTGATGCATGTATAGAAAAATAAATGTCATCAGCATGCGCTAGTGGTAAACAAATAGAGCAAGATGAATCACACTTTTGCAATTGTGGTTTTGTGCTGAAAAAAAAAAGAGTAAGCGAAAGAGGAGAATATGGACGAGGTCATGGATAAGGTAAAGAGGCCAAATTTGCATGCCAAATTTCACAAATGGAGTTTGAGATAAATAGTTTTAAGTTTCATAACAATAATCAATCCGTCATTTCAACGTCAGTTGCATTTTTATTGGCTAGTCAGTAGACGTAGGTCGTAGCAGCAAACACACTATGAGAAGATCATGCTAAACTTCTGACAGTCAGAAAATAATCGCAGGCTTTGCTTGGTGATCGTGAACCTCTTAAAAGAACCTCTCTTGTATGATGTAGGACCACTGTTTAGGAGCCACAACCACAGAAATCGCCAGAATTGGTCATCTTTCAACTGGGACAGCTCAAAATTGTACAATGTGTACTGGGCATTAGCAAGGGGTTATGAGTCTCGGGGGTCTCTATGGGTCTCTGGGGTCTCGGGACTCTCGGCCCTTCTAACTGGTCCAGCCAAAATAGTAGTACTGCATTCAGCAGAGATACCATATTTTCATCTACAGTACACGTTTATGAAAGTTTTACAGTTAGAAGTCCGATGACCTCTTCCTGAGTAACAGGGCAGTTCATGGCCAAATGCTGCAGCTATAGAGCCCAGACCTTACAATATGTCATCACGCAAGACCTACTCATATATTTATTCATATGTCCATTCAAGACTACTAACAGAAACCACTAACGCTGATATTTTTGTCTTATTACCTTGTTTTCTCAATAACGCCGATTTGCTGGTTGAGGTCGATTAGCTCCATCAGCTGCTTCTGCAAAATCCTCTCACGGCCCACAATCTGTTTGATGAAGACATGCTGAAGAAGGTCAAACACATTGGGCCTGAGCTCAAAATCCTTTATCAGACACCTGAAGGGGACACAATCGAAAAATGGGAGAATTTGTGCTGAAAGGTCCAAGATGTCACATCAAATGGCAAATGATAAGGACCAAATTCAGGAAAAACACAAGCTAAAGGTTGCTGAGAGTATTTCAGTCACAAACAATCTGGTAAAACAGTAGGCAGTTCATTGGAGTATGGTGAAGCTTTATGAGAAGCTTGCTGATTGTGAGAGTTATTAACCTACACAATCGGTATAGAAAAGAAAAACTAACAAAACTTTTACAACCATCAAACTTTATAATCTATGTGCATCAGTGGCAAATACAAATAGAAATGCACTTAAGTTGTGTTACTCACTTGCATACAAAATCTTTAAAATCGCTTGACCAGAGCTCTGGCTGATGTAGGGTGGGTGGAGGATTTCTGTTCAGACAAAAACAGATAAAAAGGCAAAGAAACGTGTGAGATGAGAATTGAGGAGACAACTGCTCGCAGCAAATTGATCCCATTAATATCAAAAGAGAAAAAACATTTCTCACTTAATAAGATTGTTGGATTACTGTTTCAAATATTCTGCTGTTCAGATGAATAATTTTAATGGTCCTAGTAATAAGCATGGTTATACAATACAGTAAACGGGTGATTCTTTAACTATGGTACTTTTCTTGTCCCTGGATGAAATAATAAAATCTAAAAAACATTTCTTCTTTTTTTGTTTTTTGTCAGACTTACTTCACCCTAAGGGAAACTTATAAAAAAAAAATTATCATAGTTCAATCATTCTTTTTATTATATAATATGAGGCCTTGGTTACACTTTATTTCGATAGTCACTTTAGACATTCTACTAACTATAAGTAACTTTTCAATTACATGTCAACTAAGTGTCATTAGAGTATTAGTAGGCTGTAGTAGACTGTCAGTAGACTGTTAGGTTAGGGTTAGGTGTTAGGGTTCAGATTAGAGACAAGTTGACTTGTAGTTGCTAAGTTACTTACAGTCAGTTGAATGTCTGTTGGGGGACCAACAAAATAAAGTGTTAGCAGATACTAAGCTGACAGTCTACTAATAGTCTAATGATAGGTAGTTGACATGTAGCGGCAAAGTTACTTATAGTTAGTAGAATGTCTAAAGTGGACTATCAAAATAAAGTGTTACCGAGGCCTTTTATGCATGATTTTTACTGTTTTCCCCCGTCCCTAAACCAGACTTTGACTAAAACGTTAATGTAAAAACAAAAAACATACAATTAATTAAGTTAGTAATAAGGGTAGTAAGAAATATTTAAGATAGTAAGAAATATTTAATTGTTTATTAATGCTACAATATTGTTGGTAAATAAGAGAACTTGGGCGTTTTCTTGGGCTGTCAGATAAAAATGCCAATATATATATTATATATATAGTATATATATATATATATATTGTATATATATATATATATATATATATATATATATATATATATATATATATATATATATATATATATATATATATATATATATATATATATATATTCAATACAAATCATCGCACCCAACAAAGGGAAGGTTTCTAGACAGATTGAGAAACCAACTGATAAAAAAACTTTTTGTAGAAATGTTTTTATTTTCTGAAAATGTCTAGCTCAAAGAGTACCATAGTTGAAGAATCACCCATACGCAAAGAAAAATGTCTACCAAAATGCATATCTGCATATACTACAAGAGAGACGCTGCAAACTATCACTTATCACTTATATTGACTTGAAGAATTTAAGTTTAAAGGTCAAATTAATGATAAAATGACATTATATATAAAACTATGGGGGTATAGAATGTTTGATTCTAATTGGTTGGTGAATGTTCTAAGGTGAGCAGTAGAGTGCAACACTATAGAAATAGATTTTGAATGATAACTTGTACAGTAAACCTTTAAAGAGAAACCTTTTGTGAGCTAAGAGGTTGTGAAACATGGTATTTGTCTCCGCTGAAGCAGCCAGCCCACATTATTTCAGCTTATTTTTAAAGATAATTGTGTTTAACGAGAATTCTTTGTGTAAAACTACATGACCCATGATGCTGTACAGAAAATTACACCTATACTGTGAGCTAAATGGCTATTTTGGCATGTGTTGCTCTCTGATTGGTGTAATTTTCTGTACAACATCATGGGTTATGCAGTTTATGTGTCGGCTTCAGCAGAGATACCATTGATTCACAACCTCTTAGCTCACAGTATAGGCCAAAACAGCCATTAAGCTCTTCCCACTCCCATGAAGCACTGTGAATGACAAAATGTATAAAATCAACATTTATAGACCCTCATAGTTTATTGGCTTGGTCCATGGCTTATAACTATAACGCTTTAATGAATTCTATTTTTAAATTCCCTATGGGAAAAAATAATGAAAAAAAATATATATATATACTGCTGAAAAAGGGGGCGGGCATTGTTACACAGGACAAACACACTCAAGCACACACAGACACAAACACAAACTTCTTGTCAGCGCTGCACCGCAACTTTATCAGTAAAATAGTTCCGCAACTGAAGAGCTACATGACATTTCTCAGTAGTGAGGTAATAAATGTTCTTGAAACAGTTAAACTTACAGCTTCACTATTAGCAGAAACACTGCTGCCGAACACACATGCTTAATCTCTCTTTCTGTCTCGATGTCACGGTAGGTTGCTGTATTAAGTGCACGATGAAAGGAGTAGATTGCAAAAACAGCATTTATTAAATCCACAGAGAAAACTCACAGGAGATTCGCAGGAGGATAAACACAATAAACAACCATGTTTAACACTGACGATACCTGGACAATGAACTGAGGAAACTGAAGGCTTGAACATAGTTAGAGTAATCAACGGAAAACACAACAGATGTGTGGGACTACTAACAACCAAGGCAACTAACTAGGGAACACAGGCAAATTCAAGATATACGAGAACAGGAAAAATAGAACCGATACTGTAATACTAACTGCATTTGTCTGACATAAGTCCAACACGCAAGAGCATTTTAAGGACAAATAATCTGACAAATGTCTTCAAATAAAACATTTGAACAATGTCTTGAGATGTGGTAACCCTAGTAAAAGGGGCCACATCACCACCTGGGTGTGCATTATTTTTCTAATAATTCAACGGCCTTTCATCAAGTATTCCTTACATGATAATAAAATAATAATAATAAAAAACAATAATATATTATTGTGAGACTGTATATAGTATTATTAAGATATTGCTTTTTTATTAAATTATAAACAAATAAATATATTAAAGTTATACAATTTTACAGTAAAATAACAATACAAATACACTGTAAACTAAAAAGTAATAAGTTGACTTTACTAGGAAAAGCTGTGGAAAGCAAAGCAAATTAGGTCATCATTTTTGACTAGATACTATTCTCTACTTCTTTGTAGAGTTAACTTGTGTATTTGTAGAGGTTACCATAAAACTTGAGTAAAGGTCACTTAATAAACTCAAGCTTAGGCAACTTACAGATTTAAGTTGAGATTTGTAAGCAGAACTTAAACAAAACAGTTCATTTAAAGGGGCACTTGGCAACTATTTCAACTTAATAAAACCGTTTAGAAATCATTTGAATGGTTCAATAACCTCTTCTGGAGAGAACACCGTCAGAAAAAAAGGTACAAAAGCTGTCACTGGAGCTGTCAATGTACCTAAAGGGTGCATATTGGTACCTTAATGGTACAAATATGTACCATGAAGGTACCACTATGCACCCTTTAGGTACAAAAGTGTACCTTTTGAAAAGGTACCGCCCCAGTGACAGCTTTCGTACCTTTTTTTCTGACAGTGTATGGTGGCTCCTACTCAGTATCTATGATACTGTGTATGATGTATAACCAAGCGACAACATTCTAATCTGAAAGATGAAGCCTACCCGGAAGTGCGAAAAACTGCGATACATCTCAAATCCGCTGAGAGGGCGGTCCCAAAAGGGAGCAAATATCCATAGAAGTCATGTTAAAATATCAGTTTTCACAGCATAAATTCATATGTTTACAGTTTGGTCTCATGGACTTTTATTGTAATCTTCAATATGTTACGCGTGCCTGACAACTGTGAGGGGTGATTTTCTTTCTAACTCGTTAGTTTAGATCATATTTAGATATAAAATGTATGACAAATAAGGGCGGTTAACTTTGATTGACAGCTGATAACGGGCTGCGCCGAGTGAATTTGACATCTCGGCCATGATCTGACACAACACATCATACCACCTCTGTATCCTTTCTGAAACTTTTGTATTTTGTATTTCCCAAGATTTTCCAGTATGGCGCCACCCATACCCCCCATAAACAGCCTCAAACCCGTTCTTCAGAGAGTCTATGGGTGATGTCACAGACGCTTTGTCCATATTTTTTACAGTCTATGTGTATAACCCACTCGGTAGACATAGCTCCACACGATAGAGTTGGCCGGCTCCGATAATAACAGAAGCACATGAGCAGTGGTAGAAAGCGGGAGGAAGGTTATGACAGTGAATTCATGGCTGTCTTTATTACTTTTAAAGATTAAACTATAGAGTATAGATATATATCTATGCTGGTTTCAGAACAACAAGTACAATATATCATATCCACACAAAAAAGTGTATTTTTGATTTTATCTAATACTTCATGTTAGATTTGTTTGGGTACTGTTTCACCGAAAAGCCACCATAATAACCCATATTTATTGAGATATGTTGCAGAAGATTATTTATATTTTTATTTATATTTATTACTTCAGATACTACTGCATATTTGAAAAGAGTAATTCACCTTAAATCAGTACCCATTTATGTCTCAAGTGTGTGGGATGACGTGCACCACAGCAGGTTAAATTAACTTTATCTTTTTTTTTTCAGGGCAATAACTAATGAATAACTGATGTTTTGTGGTGATGGCTGGAAGCTTTTTGTCTATACAGAAAAAAAACTGAGAAATAATAAATGGTGTAAAAAGTGTGAGTTATTCCCGGTGTCCATTATGTTTTTATTCAAGGCTGAGGTTGCACAAGTGAAACAGCATTTTCAGTAATTTTGTGTTCTTGTGAAAAGCTTTGTCCATGAAGGCTGCCAGGAAGCTTTTCTCTGTACAAGTAAATAAGTAAGGAGATCGACACTTAAACGGTGTCACGGAGGACCTGACAAGCATTCCCTGCTGTGGAACAATAGAGCTAATTAGCCATCATTTGGTGTCCTGGTGAAGGGTGCTATTAACAGAGGGAGAGCAGGGTTGAGGAGGTGTACTCCAGCCCAACGGCTAGTGCGTCAGGAGCGCGCTCTGTGCCTCTGACAGCGATTCATTACCCTAATGGGGGGGCATACATCTCTGCTTATCTCACGCTGCACCCAACACAAACAGCTGGTGTCAATGGAAACGTCAGGATTAACGCTTGGACTATTAAAATGCATCCTTATCCAACACACAGCAGCATTCAAAACCCACAAGACAACAGCAGTAAAGTAAGCTGGGATGTGTTTTTGTTCTTGTTTTGGTTAATCATGTTACCAATAAAAGCTGCAAATGATCAATTACATATCAAACTTACCAAATTTGGGGTACATTTTTGAAGTTATTAAAAAAAAACCTTTTCTATTTTAATATATTTTAATATACATTCCTTTGATGCAAAGCTGAATTGTCAGCATCATTACTCAGTCTTCAGTCACATGATCCTTCATACATCAGTCTAAAACACTTAAAGGTGGGGTTTACTGCTTTTTTTCTTTGCATGATTGTGTTTATGGGGTGCAATATAGCATGTATCCGTGGTTTTTCTTTTTTCAAAAGTCTTATTTTTCATAAATTTCACCTTTATTGTCAGCCGCGCTCTCCTCTGTCCCCTGAACGACCGGTTCACTTCCTGATTCTATGAAAACACTCCCTCAGAATGACGTTGTGGGCTCAGATTGGTTCGTTTGGGCTGGTGTGTTGTGATTGGCTAAACTGTCGCTCACGTTGTCCGGAAGGTTAACGCCCATTAGCTTTACGGGAGACGCGAGCTCCGGTCCAGAAGTAAATATATGTCGAGACTGCAGTATCAGTTTGAGGCAGAATCAGACCGAGAAAGCCGCGATGAAGAGAGTCAAACAGAACCTCACCACACACGGCTCTTAATAAAGGTTTCTGAATGATAATTTGCTATATTTTTTAACTTTATGCACGTTTGTTTTACATAATAGCATCTGACTGGCAACAATAGCAACTGGCTGGCTACTAATGTTATACTCAAACAGCGTTGGCAGGTTTACGTTCTTGATCAAATCGAAAATAACGTCATAAAACATATTTAACATGAAAAATATGTTTACAACATTAGTACTTATACAAAATTCAGGTCCATAATGTTTGTACGCGTTTGTCGTTGACACAAAATAGCACAACTAGTAGCCCATAAAGCCAGCGCTGGCATTTTAAAAATAATAAAACACAAGGCTACGTCTGGAATTATACATGCAAATACATTTAAAATGATTAAGTCTTAGCCTACTTACAGGTTGTGTCCGGTTGTGTCTGCCTCTTGTTTTAAAGTTGGATCTGCTTCATGTTTAGTAACAGTTTCTTGTTGAATTTTGAACTCGTGGAGATTCTGGAAGCTGTCTTCCGTAAAATGCGCAGCACAGAGAGCTAGATTACGATCGTCACTTTCAGGAACATAATCAAACATAAATTGTATCCATTGTTGTCGAAGTACAGCGTCCGTGGGAAGTTCGAACACAGAAGACCTGACATCTGCGTGAACAACAACACACTCGACGAGGAGCTGCTGAAATATGATCATGCCCTTTCCTGCATATTCCGGAGGGAGTGGTTGATGCAAATGTGTGGGTTAGTGACGTACCATAACCCAGCTGTAGTCCAAAACGAGTCGTTTTTGTAGGCAATTATACTTCCTGATTTTTAAAAGACAATATCTCTGCTTACACTAAAATTTCAGTGCTGCAACTTAGCAGATACTGTTCATGCACCAACAGCAACATTACACACTATTTAAAATCAAAAAAGTGAAATCGCAGTAAACCCGCCCTTTAAATCAGCTCAAAAACAGCGCAGTCTCATCCCAATTCGTCATATAACTGACGCCTTGGGACGTCTTTTGACCATACGTCAATATACGCCTTTTCAGGGCCCCCTTAAACGTTGGTAGATGACGTTATCGGATCCTGAACTCTACCCCAGACCTAAACCTAACCCTGAAACCCAACTCGTCACCTGAACTGACGTAAAGGTAAAGCGTCAGTTGTATGACGGCCCGGGATCGTCATCTACTGACGTTTAAGGGGGCCCTAAAAGGAATATATTGACGTATGGTCAAAAGACGTCCCAAGACGTCAATTATATGACGAATTGGATGAGACTGTGTTATCAAAAACAACTCTTATTATCAATGTTGTGCTGCTTCATATTTTTGTGTAAACCGTGATCCATCTTTTCAAGATTCTTTTATGAATAGAAAGCATTTATTTGAAGCATTATAAACGTCTTCACTTAATTTTGATCAAGTGGAATATATTAAATACGCATTTATCGAGACCCTTAGTTTTTGTTCTATTTGCACCGGTTTACGTGCTCAGTTGGATATTCATTAGATGTGTTTATTTATTGTTCATTTTGGCTTTTAAGCCACTGTCCACTGGCTAAATGTGTGTATTCCTGGTTTGCTTTGTTGGTGGCAGGGGGCTGAACGCAAATATGTTCCATGGCTCGAGGCTTAGTCTGCTCTAATCTGGGTCACATAAACCTAACACTTAACATGCCATCAGCATGTGCCACTGGCCTAGTGCAGTTCAATGGGCACCAACTCTCAAAGCCTGCAGTGCCACCGTCATACCAGATCAACTCTGATTCCCCCAAGACAAAATCATTCAACATAAGAGACATAAGTTCAAATCTGACTAATGCAAACCTGAAATATGACAGTTCTGCAATAAAACGGGAAGTCTAAAAAAAGACACATTTGGAGTGGCAAGATTTAACAGAGCACTTCCCAAAACAAAGACTCATTTTGATCTAATATTTTAGATCAATTTTGGATTTAGTAACTAAAAGACTTTTTTTTTCAGAATTAGCAATAAAAAATATCTGATTTACATTAATATTAGAAACATTACACTATTTTATGGTGACATTAGCCTGGATGCCAGCCCGAACCCCGCCCACAACATTTTTTTGTTGGAAAGTTTGGCCTTGACTTCGATCCATTGAGGAGAAGTTATGATCAGTCAAAAATGAACGGGCCAATCAAATTGCCAGGTTCGGGCTTTATACGATGATGGACAGATTGATCTGCAAGGATGTAATCATCACGTTATCAAAGAGCGCTTAACTGGTTTCCCTCAGAGATGACTGCAGCTGGAGAATTGAGATGTATAGATTCCGCTGTTCGTGCCTGTTGTACAATAAATTTACAGCGCATTTATTTTAATAGACGAACAGAAAACTGCAATCAAGGCATTTGTCGATCGGAAAGATATTTTTGCGTCCTTCCAACATGATTTGTCAAAAGTGTAACTTATCAGCTGGCTCCGATGGTCGCTAAGAAGATGGGACGTAATAAAAAGCAGAACAGAAGCAACACTCGTTATTTTACTTCTAAAATAAGTAAGTTATATAGTTGAAAACTGCGCTATGCAAAGTATTTGACTTACTGTGTTGCTCTAACTGGTTGTGGGTCTATCCAATTGAGTGCAGTTTTTTTTCTGGTTCGGTTAAGACACGCCTCATAATCAAAGCCATATGAAGCAGTATCAGACTCACATTCTGCCTAGAAGATGAGTATGACAAAGCCAGGCTATGGTGACATAGTTACATTGTACTTACTCAAATAAGTACCTAGTAATATTAGTTAACTTCATGTACTTACTAGGGTAGAGATAGGGTTAGGGGTGGTTCAGGGTTAGTTACTAGTAATTATGCATAATTTACTGCAATTACTCCATTAAGTACATGTAGTAATGTGTAACCACGTCACCTTAAAATAAAGTGTTACCAAAATAGAGATTAAATAGATGTTAAAACATATATATTTTTAATATAAATGTAATATATTTTATTATACTAATCATTTTATGAATATATATATATATATATATATATATATATATATATTATGTAATCTGAACTATAAATCTTCACTACTCAAAATGTTTGTTTGTTTGTTTGTTTGTTTGGTTTTTTTTTCAAAAAAATAAAATGCTTTTTTTTAGCAAGGGTGCATTGCTGATCAAATGTGACAGTAAAACAACGACAAAATTATAATTCAACTAAATGCTATTCTTTTGAACATTGCATCCATAAAATAATCCTAAAAAAAGGAATCACAGTTTCCAGAAAAATATTAAGCAGCACAACTTTTTGAGCACTGATAATAATCAGTAATAATAATAAATGTTTCCGAATGATCATGTGACTCTGAAGAGTAAAGTATTGATGCTGAAAATTTAGCTTTGCATCACTGGAATACATGATATTAACATAGAAAAGATTTATGTAAAAAAAAAAAAAAAATGCACTTTAGGTGCACTTACCCAAGAAAGTACTGGGTACTAAGGTAACTGCATGTGTGAAGGTTAGGTTTAGGGTAGGCTCAGTTAGTGCTTTATAAGCCAGTTATTGTAATGGCTATAATAAGCACCTATATGTAAATGCAGACCAGGACTGTGAAATAAAGTGCTAGGGTCTATCCAAATACAAATATACATTTCAAAATTAATCTTGAGTGAAATATTTTGAGAACATACAAATTTGAGATTATAATGACTGCGTTCCATTTTTGTCACATCGCATTGCTCATAATCAGTCTGGATGGGTGAGGGGTGAAAGGTGTGTTTTTTCTTATAAGCAGGAAACGAGAACATTGGAGAGACCCAACAAAGACAGCCTGCAGTGTGTACATGAGCAGTCAAAAACATTTCCACACTGCTCTGTGATTATACTCCCCCGCCGCCCCACCGCTCAATGAATGGATGCTCTATGTATGTGTGTGTGTGTGTGTGTGTGTGTGTGTGTAGTAGAGAGAGAGAGAGAGAGAGAGAGGGGGTGTATTATAACACAAATAAGATGCACATGAATCTGACATACATTAAAGCTGCTCTAACCTCAAAAAAAATAAAAAATAAAAAAAAGCCCTAAGAATGAACATATACTGGTTTCTGACAGGTCCAAGGCCCAACTCATACAGCAGTGTCATCCATCTCTGTGCTAAAATCACAAATTATTTCCAAACGGCGATACAAATGTGACTCTGTGGACTGTGAGGTTCCTTTGTGTCTGAATATTAAAAAGTGTCATAAATGTACTAAAATGAAGGCATGTCACCTTGGAATTTTGAAGAGAGCTCTCATTGGATGAAGTTCAGCGAGGGGTGGGTCTCCATCACCCAGCTCTATGGCAGTGATACCCAGAGACCACACATCACAACGCTCATCATACGTGGAGTCAGAGCTGCTGCTCACACGCGATGACCTGGTCAAATATACAAACACATTCATTACTCAACTGCAAATGTTCATAACGGACCCTGACAGCTGAAAACAGTAACCAGAGTACATTACTAAATGCCACAAAATGGTGAAGAGCATATTTGGTGTAATTTGTGTATTTTACAAAGTTCCGCTTTACCAATTTAAATGCTTATTTACTTATAATAATGTATAGTATTTATTCTATTTAAAACAGAAAGAGGAAAAACTTCAATAAAAGCCAGTTTTTCAAATGTGCAGTAATGGATACAATGTATGAATAGTCTCCCTTTCAATTAATCAGTTGGAATTTTTGAATTGCATTTTTTTCAAGTACTGAGTAATATTAATAATAAACCATAGAGATATGGTTAGGGTTTAGTTACTTGTAACTTTTATTACTTAAGTAAGTAACATGTAGTAATGTGTAAAAATAGACATTGCTAAATAATAAAGTGTTACCTTTTTTAATTAAATTCAAAGATATTTTACACAGGTAATGACATTCTGGGAAATTAAGCGTTCTTGGTTATATTATTTAACATGCTAACATTATGACCTTATAATTGCATAGCTGCACATGCTTAATAGTATAAAAAATACACAGGAATATTACACTCTTTAAAATTCATACAAATATAAAAAATATCAATATAAATAAAAATTTGATTAAACTGTATGAGAGAAATTAAATGGATCTAAGGCAAAAGAGCTAAAAAAATATTTTTTTTTCTGTATAAAATGATGAAAAATGGTGATTACACTATTTAAGGTGCCATTGTGTAATTATACATGTATGTACTGAGTAATAATCAATAACTACATGTAGGTTTAGGGTTCACATTGAGATTTGGTTTAGGGTAAGTTGTACAGTATGTAATTATGCATAATTTGTAGTTAATACTATAGTAACTGTAACATGTATAACAAAGACACTGTAAAATAATGTGTTACCAAAATGCCTTATTTATCTATTAAGCGCATTTTGTTTACATCTCTTTATTGATCTGTAAATTGCACAGAATAGAAAAAAAACAGAGAATGGAATGCAGGTGGTTCTTACCTAAAATTAGAAACACAAATAGTGTGTAAGATTAATCCATGTGATTAGTCCAGAGATGAACCCAGAATGTTCACTGCAGATGTTTCAGAAATCTAAAAGTGCACTAATGATAAATCTCTGTGTTTTGATTGTGTTGACACCTAGAACAAATTGAGGCACGTAAGCCTCTACCCTTGAGTCATATGGAAATGTAGGTTTTGAAAACTCAAAACAACTTCAGAGCTGTATCTTCTTCCCTGTCACATATGGAAATCTTATGGAAAAAAAACTAAGCAAACAAAAACATTTGCAGTCCACAAAGTCACCTCCATGCTTTGCCAACGGCTTGCCAATGGGTCTCACCTCTGGAGCCATCCAGAAGGGTGTACCAGCGGAAGTGTTCCTCCTCAGCCGGGTGTTTGTAAGCTGGGCAGATACTCCTAATGAGAAGAAGAAACACAAAACAAAGTTTTATGTAAGGTTATTATGTAAGATTTTATGGATGATTGCTGGTTAAGCAATGTCTTTGAATGGTCTGCAAGTAGCTAATGGATGGACAATGAACTGGCTTTTAGCCAAGTGGCAATGGAAACAATTTGAATAGAGATCAAACAAGGTCAGTAACCTAACACTAACCCTCAAGTCTTGTGAAACAGAAGTCTTTATTTTACTGTAAGAGCAGCATGGGTATTATTCTACAAGTCATATGAAGTTTTAAAGACATGATGGAGAGTAAATGAAGACAGAATTATAATTTTTAGTGAAACCATGCATTAAAAACTGGATACATTTTGATAAGAAGCTAAATAGAGTGGCGTGCAGGGATGAACGTCACAGGCCAGAAGACTAATTGGCCACTGGTTGCCTCAAGATTTTCTTATGAGGCTTTATAATGGGGTTTTTCAACTTATGAATAAAATAATGTGCATGTTGTTTTGGCTTAGTTCTAGTTCCTGTACATGTTTCCCTTGCTTTCTTGGTAACTGATTATGTTACACACATGTTTTAGTTTCTGTTGTATTTAAGCCTTCAGTTCTTTGTTCGTTGTTAATAGTCGTCTGACTGATTGTGATTGTGTTATGTATTCTCCAGATCTCCTGAGTGTCCCTTGTTTCTCTACTCCTCCTCCATACTCTTTATTACAACTGAATGTTTGACAACAAAATGTCAAAATGTTGTCAAATTATGTCTACCAGAGGCTGTATTTTACTCATAAATTGAAAAACCCTATTATAAAACCCATAGGAAAATCTTCAAGGGAACCAGAGGCGAATTAGTCTTCCGGCTTTTGACGTCATCCCTGCACAACTTCATTGTGTACGATAATAATTTTAGTTTTCACTGGACTAGTTTTACTAGACTTGAAAAGAATGGAAAGGAAACAATGGTGGTTGTGGAAAGGAAAACAAAGAGAGAGGTTATTGTTAGGTTTAGATATTATGCTGCGGTCACATTAGTGAAACTTTGGCAAAATTTTGCAGGCAGAAAAAGGTCCATTGTCTATTGTCAATAGTGTAGCGATGTATGAAACAGCTTAAACCAAGCAGATCAAAAATGTTCATAATAATACTTATGAAATCTGGTCTTCCTTCTTCTATCTATCTAGCTAGTATTTTCTATTTGCTTATTTTTAATATAGTCAGCTCATAACAGCTTAATGGCTAAACCAACTTTGTCACAATCTGGTCCAGAAGAAAATGATGAAAAACTTTCAAACAGTTTTCCATATACAAAGGTACTTTTGAACAAAAAAAACATAGGTAAAAACAAAATTATCAGACATCCAAAAATTCACTCATTAATCAGACATTTATGTGCACATCTGTATGATTCACCATGTAATAATACTGTATACAAATATAACTTGTGTTCAGATGTTGTTGACTTATCCATCACTCTGGGTTTTGGGTCCCACTTTATATTAAGTGGCTTTAAGATACCATGTACTTACATCGAAAATAAGTACAACGTATTATTGTGGTCCTGTTGGTATTGAAACACTTTTGCTGCTATTGAGGTATGATACGGGTAGGGTTAGGGACAGGTGTGGTGGTATGGGTTGGTTTAAGGGGTAGGTTGAGGTGTGAACGGAAGAAGGCCAACTGTGTAATGTACAAAATGTAATTACATAAATTAATTACAGCTGTAATTACATGCTGGTATTTTTACATACTGGACATGACGCCATGAACTTGTTTGGTTAATGCAACAATTCTGAATGACGTACCGCTTCCTCTTTTACAGTCCATTTACCCATGTAAATACTATGTACTTATTTTAGTAATTACAATTAATGGGTAATAACTAGTACTAACCCTGAACCTACCCCTAAACCTACCCCTGTTCCATGTACTTACCTTATATTAGCCAGTACTTTCTAGGTAAGTACCCTGTAAGTACACTGTAAGTACTGTACTGTAAAAGGGAAGCATTTCCAAACAAGCATAGGTAATCCAATTGCAGAAAGGCAGCGTAACAGGGTGTTTCACACACACAAACAATACCAGAAAATAACTGAATGGAAAGGAGAAACATAGGCTATGTTTACACGGAAACGATTCTGAATGAGAAAACGCAAAAGTGGCGTCTGCGTCATCACTTTTTATTGCGTTTAGACAAGCGTTTTGTGTGGGAAATCCGCGTGCAAATGGTGACGCAAAAGTCTGTGAAATTCAATGTAGTATGCACTCCAGGCGGCTAGGAGTGCATACTACAGCAACACCAAGTCTACGCGCCTGCGTACAACCTTCACTGTCTAGCAGACTTTTGCGTTTTTACCCTTTACATGGGAACGCGACAGTGGAGCGTTTTTAAGATTTCCACTCTAGAGGGTGGTTTCACTTTTTCGCGATTTAAGCCTCAAACATCATCGTGTAAACGAAGGCACATCCAATAAAATATTTTTACGCTTTCACCCTTTTGCGCTTTTACGCGTTCTCGTGTAAACAGGGCCTTCAATACACAAGGTGATTGAACTCAAATGACGAACAGGTGATGACACATTAATCAAACAGTACCAAATGAGAAGCGGGAAACTGAGGTAACTGGAAAAACAGGTAAACAATGATAACCAAGGAAAACAGGTAACTGATAGACAGGTGACAAATAGAAAATGAAAATTAAATGGAACAGTTCGACTGTGGGGGCTCTGGAGGTGGACGAAGAGCTGGAGAAGATCTGGAATCAGAAGATCTGGAGATGTCAGTCGGAGAAACCAGTTGGAGTGGATGGTGGAAGAATCCATGAAATGAGTAGACAGCCAACGAGAGTCCAGAGGACAGCGGGAGGTAGCCAGGACTAGGTTACCCCACAGCAAAACTCATGGAGTGACAAACCAAGGGGAAGTCTGATGGACTGAGAGACCCAGTGGCATCGATGGACCCGGAGGGCCGAGGCGGAGTCCCGGCAACGAGTGTTCAAGTTGGAGCCTGGGGGCCGGTGGACCGAAGCGACTCCGGTGTGAGCGAGTACCCCGGTTAAGCCTGAGGGGTGGAGAAGTGTGACAGAGCCGTATAGGGGTGACATTGCTGGGTTTCTCCAGCCTGCGGTGGGCTTTTGCTACATCTCCACAGTGGATGTGGGCGCTGGGTCTGGCTCTGGTGGTGGTGATGGATGGTAAGTGAAGCTGGACACTGGTGGTGGGATCCTAATCTACATTACTCACTGTAAAAGAAGATCCTTCCACCCATAAGGCAAAGTTGATGTACTCAACTAGTGTCCAGACTAGAGCTTTCTCTTGGCATCACCATCCGGCTTACGCCACTGAGTCCGACCCAGAACCCCAGATGAACGTGATGTTGTTGAAGGTGGCACAATGGAAGTTGCTCAGAAACACCTCCATGTACTCCCCAATGCCTCAACTGTTTTAAAAAATAAACTTTGTAGCCCCTTAAGCCTGGTGAGTATTCCCCATCAGGGCTATATAGTAGCCAATCTCCATTCTTGTGTGTTCAGGTATTCAAATACTTTGTGACATACTTACTTAAAGGGGAAATGAAGCAGTGAATCAAGTTTACATGATTTACAACATGGATTTCCAGTATAATCAACAATTATATAAGAAACATGACAAATGTAAACATTTAGAAGAAAAAAAAGAAAAAACTTTATAGTCATATAGACAAAAAGATGACGTCTAATGTTATGATGTTGAAAAACTGCACATAGAAACATTGTTCGCAATGTCTGCCGTCATATTCCCGTCTCGTCAGATACCATGTAAGTTACGTTGCTGTGTAGAAAAGCCGGTGGGGGTTTGGGGCGAAGAGTGGGTTTGCAACGCCACCAGGTGTCAGTGTGGCTGTTGTTCTGCGATGCCTACCGTGTCAGAGTCATAGACTGTAAAAAGGTCAGAGTCCATCTGCTGTCAAGAGGTTGATCTTGAGCATGTATTGCGTGGTCAATTCTGCATCACCGGCGCGCACGTTTACTAATATGCTGTTCCGTGAGGTAAGTTAGACGTGTTGGAATTGGCGATGCTTTCCCTGAAGGATGTCAGAGCGGAGACACTTTTTCCTAGTACATGTAGGCTGTAGCTACGGTAGCTACTAGCACTACCAGTGCGAAAACATGGACGTTTCATTTCCCCTTAAACAAATACATGCTAACTTACATCACATGTTGTTGACGAGACGGGAATATGATGGCAGACATCGCAAACAATGTTTCTATGTGCAGTTTGTCAACATATAACATAAGACGTCGTCTTTTTGTCTAATGACTGTACCTAACATTAGTCGTTCGCGGTCAAAACACTGGTGTAAACAGTTTAATGTTGCGATATTCACTTACTGTCTATGGATAGAGCCTGAGCTAACCAACCCTGTGACGTCACATGTTAGAATTCTCCACAATGGCGGCTGTAACGGGGCACGAGG